>MJUU01064815.1:138711-172477 GCA_002080025.1 Modiolus philippinarum
ACCTACAACAACAACATAAACAGTTTTGTATGTTATATATTTGTCCTTGAATGATTAAACATAAAATTACCTGTTTAGGAACAGCTCTTAATAAATTCCTACTTTTATAACGGACTGGAGAATGCCAGTATGTAGCTCCCTGTAATAAAACATAACTATGTTATACATGTACATGTACAATAAACTGTGGACACAGGATATGTCTCGCCCGCCCCTGCATCGCCTTAATTTGCACATAGATTTACTGCAGCAGCAATAATAATAAAATATAATCTTGAACTGTGTTTACAATTTCCCTGGAAAAAAATGATGTGATCACTCATGCATGACGAAGGGGCCAGGCCCAACATCTGGGCGTGGAATCGGTATGTACTCCACAAGACACAACTGCATGTCAAATATTAAGTGCCTGGGACTACTGGTATAGGCTGTACAAACTGCTTGCTAAAAACTTAATGTGATTGTTCATGCCTGACTAAGGGGCCAGGGCCACCATCCGGGCAGAGAATCGGTATGTACTGCCCAAGACGCAACTGCATGTCAAATATCAAGTGCCTAGGACTACTGGTATAGGCTGTACAAACTGCTTGCTAAAAACTTAATGTGATCGCTCATGCGTGACTAAGGAGCCAGGGCCACCATCCAGGCATGAAATCAGTATGTATTCCCCAAGACGCAACTGCAAATTAAATATCAAGTGCCTGGGACTACTGGTATAGGCTGTACAAACTGCTTGCTAAAAACTTAATGTGATCGTTCATGCGTAACTAAGGGGCCAGGGCCACCATCCAGGCGTGGAATCAGTATGTACTCCCCAAGACGCAACTGCATGTCAAATATCAAGTGCCTAGGACTACTGGTATAGGCTGTACAAACTGCTTGCTAAAAAGTTCATGCGTAACCCAAGGGGCCAGGGCCACAATCCGGGTGTGGAATCGGTATGTACTCCCCAAGACGCAAGTGCATGTCAAATATTAAGTGCCTAGGACTACTGGTATTGGCTGTACAAACTGCTTGCTAAAAACTTAATGTGATCGTTCATGTGCGACTAAGGGGCCAGGGCCATAATCTAAGTAGGGATTTGAGTTGTACCCATTTGGATGCAGCTGCACATAATATACTATGGACCTACAACTAACATAAGCTTGTAAATTCACAATAGTTTACAAATTGTTGACGCCGCCGCCGGAAACGCTATCCCTAAGTCTCGCTTCCGCGACTTTTCGTCGCGGGCGAGACAAAAAAAATGTATATGTGTATATCTCTACTTAAAACAGTTCTAACATTAGATAATGTATCAAAGGAAAATTTCATTTGATTCAGCAAAGCTAATATGCAAAGTACTAGCTCTAAAAACACAATTTTTAATATAACTAAAATGCAAATGTATTGAAAAGTCTAAGATTTTCTTAAGATACACTTCCCCCAATGTTTAATTAAATATTTTATTAAACAAGTTTAAAAGATATCCAACAAAAAATGAACAAACAGCTGAAAAACTTCATTGGCAAGATGATGGCAAGATTTGTCAATATTAGTATTGTTTGTGTGGACAGATTAACTATATCTTTAGACAAACCAAACTTTATTGGAAAGGGTTGTTATACATTTTTCTTTAATACTATCAATTAGCTTCTATGTCTTTCTTGAGTTAAATCCATAATTATAAATTTACCAATGACAAACTTTTTCTGTTGTAAGATCTGGAGGAAATGAAGGTCTGTTCCCATGTATTATTACAGCTCTTTTCTTCTTTCACCTTTTTCTTGATCTTAACTGGATTGTCAGGATCTACAAATTAAATAAATATTTTAAAAATTCCGATCTTGTTGAGAGAATCCTATTACAGTTGAAATTCCATGGCAAACTGCAATAGCTCAAACACCATGGATGTCTAGAACCTTATTGTTGTCCATTTCTTGAAGCTTAAACATACATGTAGTTCAACCTTTATAATTCGAAAACCCCTATAGCTCAAAATGTTTTTATTAGTCCCTTAGGTGTCTGGGCCATTAAAGTTCTACTATAAATGTAACATTAAATATTATACTTCGTATACATTGACTATAAAATGGTAAACATTTTGTAAAGATTATTTGGGATCTTTAACAATCACAAAGAATAGTTACATTCTAGAGGAAATTTGAGTAGATTTGTGCATTTTTCCACAGAATTAGAGAACATGCAATCAACCACCAAAATACACTTATTTTCTTTGTGATTTACAACCAGTCATAAGTCTATTTTGAAATGAGGTCCTTGTCACGTTAGATCCAAATGACACAGCTGTCTGCTTGAACCATTGTTGAACATGCTGTGGTATGCCAGTCATTTTTAATGCAAGAAGACCTGTGATCACTTGAAAATGAACAAAAAAGAAAAGTCTTTTTGCTTGATGGACCTGCCCTGGTGTGTTTTAATTTCATGCTTATTTACTGGTAATCCAAATCTTTTTCTGTCTGTTCTATGAAACATTGATAATCAAGTAGCATAGAACAGGAACAGAATGTTCAATATGGAGGTCAAAATCCACATGATTGTGATTTTTACTGCTCATTGAAAAATGAAAGAATTTATACATTATATGTATTAAATACATGTAGATTCTACCTTAAAGTTTACACAAACACACATGCTGGAAACACATTCAGTTTCTTCTGAGATCATGAAATATGGGGAAAACATTCAGAAAATTGTATTCTTTTTTTTATTTATTACTATTAATCTTTATTGATTTTTAAATAAAATTCATTCTCAGCACCTCATCAGTTGGCACAGTTGGAACATGTTCCGCACAACTGTTCTGTCCCTCTCGATTATTATTCTGAATGTTCAGAGTGTTCAGAAACTATAATTGAGGACCACCTAGGACATTAACTATAATCTCTAACCTTTACATAAATTATAACCTCTAACCTTTGACAAATTTTAGTGATCTTGTAACTTTTTTATGTGGTGTAATTCTCCTAACAAGTGGATGGTTTTCTAAGGCATCAATTCCTTCTTTCTTTCCGTCATTTAACTGAAAGTAAACATAAAAATATTTAACATCTTTAAATGGCATGTTATTCACAAGTACCGGTAGTCTCAAAACACACAAGTTTTAATGTAAATTTATTCTTTTCAGTTCTTTCAGTTCTAAAAAATACTTCATTTGCTTTTAATGTAATTCAAAACTGGTTCTAATTAGATTTTATTCTCTTCCTACTGATTTCAAAATTTTGTGTGGGGAAGTTGGAGTGGCGACAATCTTTTTCACCTTTTTGTCAATTTCATTGAAAATGTGATCAATTTGAAAGAAGTTCCCAAAAATAGACGAAATTCAAAAAATAAAATTCTAGGGTGTGATTAGGAAACAGTTATTGATGGTGATGAAAATCCAAAATGTTTTGTTTACCGGTATTTTACAGAGAGAGACAACACTTCAAATAGGACAGCTAATCCATTGAGTTACAAAGAAGACAACAAGAAGAAAACAGACATCATTTAATATCTACATTTGTTACAAGTTTTCTTTTTTGGTTATTTTAAATCCAAACTTCAGATGTATAAATAAGATCAAGTATCCATAAAGAATAATCATTTAATATGGTTCAAATCTGAACTAACCTTAACTACATCAAAGTCACTTGGGTAATCATATGCAGGATTATCTCTGGGTAATATCTTCCATGATAAGACACCTGATTCATGTAGTGCAGCTGTTAGGTATCGTTTTCTGGTCTGAGGTTTGTAATAACCGTTGAAGGACACAATATATTCTGAAAATATACATTTACACATAATAATTATATAAATGTTGCAGTAGAGATAAATTTTATACAGGAAAGTGCCTTGAGTGAAGAACCAACTTTACAATGAAATTTCAAACAATATTTAGGGATAAAAAACTCATATGCACTTACCGGTACATATTTAAATTTTTTAGATTAAGGCAGATTTACTCTAAAACATGGCATGTTGGATTGGTGCATATTGGGAAACATGAATTGTATGCAGAATTGACTTGATTTTTAAGTCAAAATGTTCTTGTCTATGTCTTGTCATTGTGATGTCATAATACCACGAATTAACTCCCTTTGCCCATAAATTAATATTTTCTAATTCTTAAACTCTCTTATTACTCAAACAGTGACAACACATCTGAGGTCAACAGATAGCTTGTATGTATCTGATTCTCTCTTAAACAAGAAAAATCTATTTGATTGTTATTTCGTATGAAAGTTAAATAGTGAGCATGTTTTCAGAGTTTCCTAAAACAATTATAATAAGTCATGCAAAATGCATCAAGATATAATTTGCTAAGATCTTATCTACAATATACCTACCATGATCTATTATAGAAGATCCGTATTCCACTCTGACAGCTTTGGAATTAAATGATGTAGCATTACAGAATCCAGTGACTGAACAACAACAGCAAAACAACACAAACAACAACAACAGTATGTTGTTCCATTTATATCTCTCTGTATTCGGAATTACCATGGTGATTGTATGTCCATCTAATACCTCTAATTTCCATGTTCTGAAGAAAAAAAAGGACTTTTTTTTTAATTACGGAACAAAATGTACATAAGATCATAAATATACCAGTGTACATTTAGAAAACACCCTGGTCTGACCAGAGCGAAAGCAACAAGAATTGCTGGTGTTTTGCTGGTTTATGACTGTCAATATGTTTCCATGTTTTTAACAATAGGAAATTTGCTGGCGTTTACCCCAACAGTTTGGGTATTAACCTGTACAAAATGTCACACCTAAGTGTTTTGTAACTTTATGAGTACTGTAAATCTACAATTACAGGGTTTGGGACTATAATTATCTAGGTCGACGAAATAGACTTCAAGAAAGCTGAATTCACTAGTTCTGCGAGAATTTTTACAGACCAAAATGCACAAATGAAGCTTTGTAAATTTATTATGTTATCAACAAATATGCATTTTTAAGATGAATGTATCCATTTGTCATCCTTTAAAAATGCTTTGAAAACAGTTTTGTTTTGGGGACAAGCCTAATGCAAAAAGGGCCTTGGAAGAGCTTTGGGGTGTACACAAAAAAGATGTTAATTTCGAACAATAGTACCGAACCAGGACATATATATGCACAAAATGTATCAGTATAAATATGAGATGTCCATCTGTACGATAAACAGTTAATTTGTTAAACAGTGTTTAGATTATTTTCTAGCATACAGTCAGGAGAATTACTTGAATTAGTGATTTTAAATCACTTATTTCATTAAGTTTTTTTCCTCTTAATACTTTTGATTACAAAGTGAGGTTTTCATCTATATTTTCCCAATCTAAGATATTAAAAATATCAAACTGCCATTCTTTGAAAGAAACAGCCAGGGCCATTATAAAAACACAAAATAACTGTAAAAATACTGCATCATCTTTTTTCATTTCCTTGCAAAATAATCATATTCAAGGGGAAATCTCAATGTTTGCTACTGCTGAAATCCCAAGGGTCAGATGGATAATTAGTACTTAATCAGCGGATTTTTTGGGGTTGAAGGTTACTTGTAAAAACAAGTGATTTTCTTACAAAATTATACAAACACCAATCAAACCATAAATATAAACAAGACTGGACCCTAAATGATGTCTCGCCCGTCCCTTCTTGTTCACAAAATTGATGTGAAAACTCAAACTGACTTAATCGGAAAAACATAACATGTTTGCTAGACCGTGAAATTAGGGTAATTGACAAAAGCAATATAGCAGACCGTCATGTACCACCCATACCAAAATGCCAAATATTAGTGACCTACCACTAATAGATACTGAAAAACCAAACATGTTCACCAGACTTTGAAAATGAGGTCAAGGTCAAGTCAAATATCAGGCTGTCATGATTCATCTAAGACAAACCCAATTAACAAATATTATTGACTTTACATTAATAAATACTATGAAACTGAACATGATCACTGGACCATGAAATTGAGGTCACAGATATAAGTCATATGGCAGACTGTCATGTTCTACCCATGACAAACCCACATACCAAATATCATTGACCTACCACTAATAGATACTAAGAAGCTTAACATGCTCATTGGACCATGAAATTGAGGTCACATACAAAAACCATATAACAGAACGTCGTGTACTTCTTGAGACCAACCAACATACCAAATATCATTGATGTACCATGAATAGTTACTAAGAAACTGATCTAATGAGAAAAACTTAACATGTTCATTGGACCATGAAACTGAGGTCACAGTCAAAAACCATACAGACCTAATTACTTAAACTTAACAAGCTCACTAGACCGTGAAATTGAGGTCAAGGACAAAAACCAAGGACTGTCATGTACTACCCAAGACAAATCTATATACTAAATATCATTGACCTACCACTTATAGTTATTGAGGAAATGACCTAATCACAAAAACTTAACATGCTCAATAGACCATGAAATTGAGGTCAAGGACAAAAGCCATATGACAGACTATCATGTACTACCTAAGACAAACCTAGATACCATATATCATTGACCTACCACTTATAGTTACTGAGAAAATGACCTAATCACAAAAACTTAACATGAAAGTTTACGCCGCCGCTGCCGCCGCCCTAGTTTGTACGCATGTGTCTTGCTTTCCGCACCTTTCTTCGCGGGCGAGACAAAAAGGGTTTCATGGTTTTTATCTAGGAATATTATAGGAATTTTAGGAAGTGGAAGTCTGGCAATCCTGAAATTGCTACTTGCACTATAGGACATCATCCTAAACTTGCAAACAAAATTTCAAGTTGCAGTGATGAGTAATTACTGAGAAAAAAGTTACGAAAAGTTTCTACGATTGACAAAAGATTTCGAAAATTAACTAAGTCCTTAAACAGGAAGTAGATGTCCTGCAATCCTGAAATCGCTACTTGCAGTATAGGACATCATTCTAAACCTGCATACAAAATTTGAAGTTGCAGTGATAAGTGGTTACCGAGAAAAAAGTTACAAAAAGTTTCTATGAATGACAAAAGATCTCGAAAATTAACTAAGTCGGTAAACAGGAAGTTGATGTCCGCCAATACTGAAATCGCTACTTGCTGTATTGGACATCATGTCAAACTTGCATACAAAATTTCAAGTTGCAGCGATCAGTAGTTACTGAGAAAACTAATAGAAAAATTTGTTTTGCTATCACAGACAGACAGATGGACAGACGGACAGAGTGATTCCTATATACCCACCTGAACTTCGTTCGTGAGGGTTATAAACACAACGTCAGCATAGCAACACGCATGTGACACCTTCAGAGTGACCTAATAATTTCATTAAAATGTCCAGTTTGGTGATACTGAGATTATCCGTCTCTGTAGATCAAAGGAAATTCATACAAATTACTGATAATTCATGATAATGATACTAGTAATCTTTACAATCATTAATGAAAACCAATATTACAAAAATGTTCCTTGTTATGTTTACTATTTTTAATGATTTAATTATATTTTGTATGTGTCCTTCTTTACCAATAACCCTTATTGTGTTTGTGCCAATAAAGTATTTGTATTTGATTTCAAGATGAAGAAAATCAATAAAAGTATGTTGTTCCTATGCTTGGTTCTACCATGTATTTGTAGAGACTTTGTCTCATGTGCATTTACTCCATATCCTTTCATTGTATTTTGTATTTGTACTAGAGTATTGCTGCAATTTTGGTTGAAAAAAAACGCTGTTAATCCAAAGTAGTAATTTGACAGTATGAACAAATGATGAAATCATTTCTTCTTTCTTCTTCTTTCAATAAAGGACTGGATTCAACTGTTGAATGTGAGTGTCCTGTTGTTAAAACTCCGCAGGCCCTCGGGAACAGACAAGTACCTAGCAAGCTCTGCTCTATGTACAATAAAAGAAACTGTATTTACATGGCTAAAACTATATACACTTGCTTCTGTCACTAGTATGCGTAGAGGGGATCTGGTAGTCCCTGTATCCTACCCCTGAACTCCTCTAGACTGTCTGCATTGGTGACGTAGGTTTGCAGAAGGTTCCACTCCCTGATGAGGGAATAAAGGGCTACGCCGAGCGCAGCATGATACGACCGCAGCATGTCAACCACTGAAATTTCAACAAAAGTAGTTTAAAGTGAATGTGGACACAGTAAAGAGCTTGACACAATAATTAGATGGACACAAAAAGAAGCTAGACACAGTTATTAGCTAGAAACAAAATAGGGAANTTTTGGCCCCTTTGACCCCTTGTAGCTCGGAAACGGTAAGAGCTACGTCAAATCCGTTGACATGCTACTGAAAACTTAGATCAAGAGGAATCCAAAGAAAAAAATCCCAACGAAATCTGATGAATAATAAAAATTCTGCATAATCTGCAAATTCACAATTTTGGCCCCGTTCGGCCCCTCATAGCTGGGAAAGGAAACAAGTTATCAAAAATCTAATAACTGAGCGCCATATTAATTTTTCACAAGGAATCCATTGAAAAAAACTGCATCAAAATCGGACTAAAAATAAAAAAAATATTTTTTTTGAGATTTGCCCCTGTTGGGCCCCATTTATCTCGTAAGCGGTACATGCTACGTGAAATCCGTTGGCATACTACAGATTGGAAATTTTCTCAGGAGCACACTGAAACAAACCCCATCAAAATCCAACAATTAATAAAGTTTCTACAGTCAAAAATGTGAAAATACCCAATTTTACCCCTTTTTGGCCCCTTTTTCTAAAACGGGCAGGGCCACCAACTCAAAATTAAAACCTCTGTTTACGCGTGTGCCAAGATACATCATACTTAAATTTCATAATGATCCGTCCACTAGAAGCAAAGTTATGCTGTCCACAGACGCCGACGACACCGACGCCGACGACGCCAGCGCCATACCAATATACGACAGCGAAATTTTTGCGGTCGTATAAAAATACTGCATCATCTTTTTTCATTTCCTTGCAAAATAATCATATTCAAGGGGAAATCTCAATGTTTGCTACTGCTGAAATCCCAAGGGTCAGATGGATGGATAATTAGTACTTAATCAGCGGATTTTTTGGGGTTGAAGGTTACTTGTAAAAAACAAGTGATTTTCTTACAAAATTATACAAACACCAATCAAATTATAAATATAAACAAGACTGGACCCTAAATGATGTCTCGCCCGTCCCTTCTTGTTCACAAAATTGATGTGAAAAGTCAAACTGACTTAATCGGAAAAACATAACATGTTTGCTAGACCGTGAAATTAGGGTAATTGACAAAAGCAATATAGCAGACCGTCATGTATACATCCATAAACTCCTCCAAAATTACTTTTATTTCTTATAATTCCAATTCTTTGAAATTAAAACAATGTTTTCACTGAATTTGACGTCACCTTGTAATGCACTATTTTCCTCAGAGCGTATTAATGAGCAAGAAACGTTTATCTAGAAAATAACTTTGTTGTTGTTCGTGACGTCGACCAATGAAATTGGACGTTGCAATAGCAATGGGAATCATTCACCGCTTTCCCCGATAGGCGGCGTCGTCGTTCCATGAGGGGTTAAATGAACGTTTTATTCTTCGGCGTTACGCTTTATGAACGTAACCTATGAAACATTTGATCTCTGTCGCCGCAAGTAAATTAAGTAAATTAAAATATATTTTAGAGAAAAATGGTTGTTAGCTGGTATCGATAAGACAATAAAAAGAATATTGTTATGTAGCTAAAACATGATAAAACACAACTAAAATATCGATTCAAACGGATTTTTATCCATTTTTCGATTTTATCCCTATTTATTTATTGTTTTGTTTTTGTTTGTTTGTTTTGTTTTGTTTTGTTTGTATTTTTTTCATTTGTCTGGTAACTTCCCACCTGTACTATGTCAAGTATGAATGCCGGGGTGATATTCATGCAAAATTCAATATACTTCTACAAAATTTAAATTCGTTTTATGCAATTTTCGCTTTTCAAATGATTTGCTTTAACTGTATTTAAGAGCCATATTTCTTGTAATTGTACATTTTGAATCGCTTCTTTTACAAGCAGAATTTGCGTTTGGAAGAAATATCATGAACATTGTCTTATTATTTTTTGCCATTTGGAACAAATATACTCAATTTGTAGCATTAGGAAGAAACATTAAAATTTGCTTGTTCCGGTGAGAAATTGTTCTTTAATATATCACTCATTTGAAACAAATATTATGACGAAACTTCTATTTGATTAACGCCAGGTCGGAAACTATTCAGACCGGAAGTATTCCTTTAAAAGCCGCAATTTCGCGAGTCAGATTTTGATCCATTTGCCTTATCATACATTGTTTGTGTTTGTATTTGTTCTTATTTCAAATTAACAATGAAAGGAAATGGAGTAAATGTCCATGAGACAGAGTCTCTTGACGTTACGCACGGTACTGGTGCGAATTTTGTTTTACGGTTTTACGGTTATCTCTTTAGCATAAAGGTTATTATTTGTATTTTATGTATTATTATTGGTCTGCTTTATTTTTTTGCGAAGAATTTTTCATTTTCCTTTACAATACTCCGTGAAAAGAAGGATTCTTACGTTACTAAACGAACAGCATATACATGTTTAGCCGTGTAATTTTTAAATTTTTATTATACTGATTTTCAATCATCTTTGTGTGATCAATGACATCTGTCATTCCTTTGTATCACTTGATCCGTTTTTTCGTCAGATAAAATTTGAAACCTCCAGCGTCCATTTTGCGTCGATGTCTGGTACGTCCAACGTAGAAAAAAATGCCTAGAAAATACTTATTACTTTTCTTTATATTAACACCGGTTTATTTCCAGATATTACCAAAGTACCTACCATTATTGCATTGTACATGTAGTTGATAAACTGTATCATTTAAAAAAAAATGGCGCAATAAAAAAATTAAATCGGCTCAAAAGAAATTTTTTTTTTTAAATCGGCGCAAATGTAATACACCCATACATTGAAGTCATCAGTGGTCAATTAATAGGTCTGTGATAAATTTTATCAAACATTTTTACATGTATATTTATTGTCCTGTCAATTTATTTGTAATCTTGATGCAGAAAATATGCCATAATGCGCGTCTGTGATCACAAAATTCCATCAATTGATTGGCATTGAATATGACTTGTTATTTGTGTTTATTATCCTCCGTCTATTGATGAAAATATTTGTTGTCCAGAGGTATGCTACAAACTAGGCTGTATGACAAACGTGATGACTTCACTTTTCCAATAGTCAACTTCCCTTTTCTTTGTACCAACATTCCAAAAGGACCGGCATATGGAGTTTACATTTCTCAACTCATTCGGTACTTAAGGGCCTGTGGTTGATACAGTGACTACGTTGATAGGGTTCGGTTGCTTACAAATAGGCTACTTAAGCAAAGGTTACTTTCCCATAACTTGAGGTCATCACTACAGAAGTTTTACGGTTGACATCACGATCTTGTGGACCACTATGGGATATCTGTTTCCCAGATGACAACAGATCTTTCCCTCTACAACTTAAGTTTGTTTTTCCTCTACTGGATTTAACTTTACTACCAGGATTGAAATGTTCAACACGGCGGGTGTCTTATAAGAAGCAGGAGATGCTTACTCTATCGGTGCACCTGATCTCACCTTTGTTTTTTTATTGGGTCAGTGTTGTTCATTTTTGTATGTGTGTGTGTCTTCATTTTCTTTTCTGTGACGTGCTCATGTTGTGTCTTTGTTTCTTTGTTTTCCGACGTTGCCTTTGTCCTTGGATTGTTCGTTTTGGACTGACGGTTCGGTTCTAACTTACTTTGCTTTTTGGGATGTTTGTTAGAGGGAGCGCTCATTTGATTTCATGGGCGAGATGGCTTGAAAGAAATTCCGAAAAAAAATCTAGGATCAAACTATTATCAGGACATGAGATGGCTGCAAAAATAGGATGACATATATGAAGCAAAATATTTAGCATGGACCAAAAAAAAAAAGAGAAGATTGCTTCCAGTGAGATAAAAATTGTCAAGATTTCACGAGAAAAATATCAACAAGGATCAGATGTTCATTCCATCCCCCCTTTAAAAATGGTTGATCCTTAAGAGATATTCCTACATTTTCCAGCATGACTCTGAACTTATCTTGAGAATAATCCACTAAAGCCCTATGGAAAATAAAATTTATGACAGTTTGTACATTTCCAATTTTGGCCCGTTCGGCACCTTATGCAATTTGAAAACGGCATACCACTGAAAGCTTATATTAAGAGAAATCCAGACTTCCTTATATATATAGTGCCAGCGGCCATTGTGT
Source organism: Modiolus philippinarum (assembly GCA_002080025.1). Classification (NCBI taxonomy): domain Eukaryota; kingdom Metazoa; phylum Mollusca; class Bivalvia; order Mytilida; family Modiolidae; genus Modiolus; species Modiolus philippinarum. Next base: position 150,943 of record MJUU01064815.1, read on the forward strand.
GTACAATCGGAAAGTGACTTTTATTTAGTGTAAAACTGTACATGTAAATCGGGCTTATGACAAAACATCATTTTTTATTTGTGTTATTACGGAATAATCAAATGAAAAATTTCACTCAATAACCCTTTAACTTTTTTCTGTGCATTTCTTTAGTATTTTCTCGAAGCTATTGATATCTGTTTTAGTATATGCACTGGGGACGAAGTTAAATATTGCTGAAATTAAAACATTCAGACCACATTTCAAGTAAAAATTCAAAAATTTGGGCAGAGGTTCCCCTTAAAATCAATAGGGCCAATGTAAAACTATGTTCCAGATGGTGGCCATCTTGGATGAGGTACAGACATGCCAGATACCTTGACCATTGTGGCTTAGTTTAGTTTTACTTGGACTAGTAGTTTCTGAGTCTTTCCCATAGTGTCCAATGTTAAAACTAAGTTCCCTGCTGGGGGCCATCTTGAATTAGGTACAGACCTGCCGGATTCCTTTTTTGGAAAGGACCATCTAAGGACCATAGTAACTAAGTTTGATTATAATTGGACTGGTAGTTTCTGAGAAGATCTTTGAATGTCTTTTCCATAGGGTCCAATCTTAAAATTAAAATCAATAGGGCCAATGTAAAAACTATGTTCCTCGCTGGCGGCCATCTTGGATTAGGTACATGTACATGTACCTGCCGGATATATTTTTTGGAAGGGACCATCTAAGGACCATTGTAACTAAGTTTGGTTATAATTGGACTGGTAGTTTTTTAGAAGAAGATCTTTGAATGTGTTTACCCATAGGGTCCAATGTTAAAACTATGTTCCCCGCTGGCTGCCATCTTGGATGAGATACGACGTGCCAGATACCTTTTTAAAGGGGACCACCCAAGGACTATTGTGACCAAATCTGGTTCCAATTGGCCCAGTGGTTTCAGAGGAGAAGATCTTTGAATAAAGAGTTTATGCCGGACGGACGGACGCCGGACGCCAAGTGATGGCAAAAGCTCACCCTACTAAAAACTAGTTACATTTTATATTAACTCGAAGCATAAAAAAGACAAGAAATTAATGTGATAGTGTGAAAGAGAGATAAAATTTTTGTATAGAAAATATTTCAGTTGTCTTATATTATTGAATAATGTCAAATTTAATTCCGTTATTAGTGCACTTCTTCATGATTTCGGGAAAATAAATCGTTACACATGCAGTCAGTATCGTTTGATTTATATGTTTGTAGGTTAAAGATTATATTTCTTCATAAATTGTGTAAAACGGAGAGTGTTTTTTTCACAATTTTTGTAGTCTTACAATTTTCGAATAGCACCGACTATTTTATTGTTTAGTTTGATTATTGCACGCCTGACTTTTTTTGGCTACTTCTAGGGCAAGTTTTTTTTTCCATTCGGTAAATACAAAGAAAGAGAAGATATCTTACTTCGAGTTCAGTTATAACTTAAACAAGTAAGAGGCCGGGTCTATACATTAAGTTCTAAAATATTATCATCGTCTACCCCTTTCAAATAAAAAAATACTGTGGATATTGTAAATTTAATTTCTGCAGATGACCATTTCAGTATCTTCAGTGCAGATCAAATCAATACCTTTAGTAGACCTTAAATCGAAATATATGCAGTAATTTAACTAGACGAAAAAAAAATAAATAAATAAAAAAAAATTAAAAATTAAAAAAAAACGATGCACTCGGTCCTATCCCGGAAAATCAACTTCATGGTCACTAGTCTAATCTATTGCAAGCTTTGCATGCTTCGTAAATATGTTTGAAAACACAAATTAATGATAATTTTCTGTAATGTGGATATCTTATTGCATACGCATGCGAATCATTTCATATAAAGAAACTGTGGTGAAACTGACAATATGTCCTGAAAATATTAAAGAAATAACTCCAGCAATTTCTACTTGGTCTGAATTATCAGCCCCTTATTTTCCAAGAGTTAACTTGATGTATCGAAACTACATGGACGGTCATAAAAGTTTGGTATCTTACTAAACAATACAAAAACACAAATTTCATTGAAGAAAATCAGTCAAAAAAGACAATATAATATTCATTTTGTTCGGCGGAGAAAAATTCAGACGGAATTCGATTTCCTCAATCTATTTCGATTCTTTTTTTTTTTAAAGAAATAAAGTTCTAATTCTAATTGATCGCCGAATCAATTCTAATGATCGACTGATATTGATTTTGTTTCAATTTATGCCGATCTATTAGATTTTGTTTCTGGCAAAGAAAATAATGGGTAACCAGAATTACTTTATGAATATTTTTGAATTGATTTCTCAGTCAGGGGAATCACAGAAACAAGTGACTAGGTAATCACTTATATAAGTGATTTTAGAGCTTTTCTTATAAAAATCCTAAACAACCATAAAATGGCAAACAGATGCAATGCCTTGCTTTGAAAACTCATGTAAACTATTTCTTATTATAGTCAAGTACATGTAAGCTATAAAATATGCAAAATTAGTATGCCATTTGACAAGATATTGAGAAAAATTAAGATTTTTGACAAAACTTGGCATTTTCTAGGTCATTTTGAAAGTCAGTTTTCCATGTGAAAATGAATTTTCCTGATACTCATGATAATTATTTTGGAAACTAGGATGTCTCAGCTTTAAGTTAAATCAATAAAAAAAGTACTGTTCTCGGACAAAAAACAACTGTTCTTGGGGCCCGAAAAAATCTGGTGTTTAGCTGTATGATCACTTATATAAGTGATTATTTAGATAAAAATTGATGAAATCACTTATAGAAGTGATAACCAGTAAATTAGTCCCTGTAATCATCCAGCTTCATTTATGGAAAACAAAATTACCAAAGATACTATCAAATCAATGTCTGTCTTTAAAACCTGAAAACTCTTTGTCAAGCCACTAGAAAACCCAAATCATTGCTGCAAGTGCTTACCTTATCACTTGTATAGGTGATTAAAAGGGAAAATCAAGAGAGACAACCCTTACTTTCCATTATTTGTCAAGATTTATTCACTGCTAAAGGTGACTGATTGATCACTTGTTTTAGTGGTTCCCCTGACTGTTTCTCTTCAAAAAAAGTATTAACTTTATCCTAGATATATTCTTGTAATAAACCTCAGACTAATGCAAGCGTCGTCGCGATAAAAGCATCCACATGACCACTTATGGAACAGTGGCGACGTCATATGGACGATATTATGTGAATGCTTCCCATTGGAATTATTCCACTGCAAGTCTTCTCTAATGGTGTCTCCTAGGTACATTTACTCTTTCAAGATATAATATCATGTTTGGACTACACTTATTCAAAGCCCGAGATGTTTATCTTCGAATCCCAAAAAGGGATTAGCCCTACACAACCTTCATCACAAGTCAAAACACAAAAATTTGAGATACATAACCAAACTGTTTAACAAGACATTTTAACAAAAACCAAAGGACTAAATTAGAAATGAGTCAGTCCAAAAAGCAACAAGGTTATTTTTGTTTGTAGTACACTGTAGCTTCTTGGTTTTCTCTGCAAAAAGCATGCTGTGACTGAATTTTTGTTGAACAAATTGTTCATGGAAATCTGAATTCTGAAATTTCTGACTATCTATAACTGCTCCTGTCTAATGTCATTCAAATTAGACATGTTTGTAAACTCTGCTTCTTACATGTGGTTTCCAAGAATGTTCTATATTACACCAAATTGGCCAATGATTTTTTTATGCTTTGATCAAACTCCATTTTGGGTCACATAAATTATTTCCCTTTAAAGTTTACGACTGGTTTCTTTTTTCATAATTACTGTAATCCCTTCAATCTGCATTGACTAAGCATTTTCAATAGTTCCAGTTGAATAATAATATCTCTCGGGTTTCTATCTCCTTCAGAATGAAAAATCTAGATAAACCCGAATACACTTTATTCGTAATGGCGGAAGGAGGATGACCAATCTTTGGAAAAATTTCACTTAAACAACACTTATTTCGGTGAAAACATGATTATTTCACTCTTTGAAAAACTTTGATAGTTAACCCCTTTTTTGAATGAACATATTTTACAACTGAGTGTCATCATACACGCTCACCAAAGTCGTTGATATCGCCCTTCTTGCACACTAGAACAACAAATTTCTTGAATTTGCAAGATCTTCTCACTTAAATTTGTCTGCAACTGCAACATTGTTGGTATTGACTATTTACTTTAAAAAAAAAATGGTAAATATCAATTTCACTTACCTCTACAGTGTGTGTTTTGTCTACTGTGCGTAGTGCACAAAATGAAAAACATGCATTAGACTAGACACGATACATATAGAAAAAGAAAGGAAACAGGGAATATGTCAAAGAGACAACGATCCAAAGGGGAGTAATAACAACTCAAGGCCACCATAAGATCTTCAATGAACGGTGAGGAAACCCCACACCCAACGGCAGGTCGGAGTCGGCCCCTAAATATAGAGAGTAATCAAGTTCAGCGAAATAAACATCATCCTAGACTCCTATAGACATAAAGTAAACTAATATGAGGAAGGCTTGGCCTTGAATGCCCACGAAGAAATTCCAGACTTTACCCAGCTCTACCACAGGCACTTGTTTCATTTAAAAATCCACTAAGAGCCACTGGGCTCTACTATTCGTGCTAGTAGACATGTAACTCTGGACGTTTGACGACAAGCGTGATGATTTTAACTTAACTATCCAGTAGTACACTTTCTGTTTTGAGCAGTAATTTTCCAACATGTCAGCGTCTTACATCACAACTCAATCGTTCTCTATTGTATTTGTATCTCCTGTTACTGTAAACCGTGAAATTTTCGCGGCAGTTAATTCCGTGATTTTTGCATTTGGAATGGAAGCGCAAAAATAAATAGGCGCTTTTATTGAAGTCAATGGTCACCATTTGGCAGCGCGAATTCAAAACTGCGCGAACTAAAATTCTGTCAATTTACCGCGAAATATTGTATTTAGTTATTTGACAGATCAATGTCTTGAGTTGTCCTATAGTATTGATGAACAAATAGTACGACAAAACCGAACTTTTCAATTTGGAGGAGCAGATCATCCACCCCCTCCCAAAGGACCTTGTGATACCTCCATTTTTTGGGGTTCACACTTGCTAGTGATTCAGTTTTGTTGTGTTCTTGTTTATTTTTGTTAATTTGTGTTGTCTGTGTCATATTGTATACATATTGTCATGTTTACATCATGAATAGCCATGTTTTTGAATTTTTCATTCAGTCTCCCGTTTTGAGTCTTTCAAACGAAGTTTGGGGAGACTTTTTTTCTTTTTATCTCTCATTGCTTTTGGATTGTCTGCCACTGTATTTAAGCCTTGACCTGTCTTAATTTGACATGTCTGTGGGGACACTATACATATTAACCAATGTGACTTTTAGCTTTGATGATATATGATGTATTAATGTTTCGCTATAGCTCCGTATGCTGCATGTGTTCTCGGGTAAGAGATAAATGGAGTGCCAATATTTGGTTAGTAAGATTTGGTTCACTCCTTTATACTGACATATGTTCCTGCGACTTGGGGATTTGAGTGCATGTGTGCCTCCAAACATAAGGCAGAAGTAATATGCAGCAAAGTATAATGATCGATTGTTTCACACAGATGCGTAAAAGACTGTTCCTTGAGAAATGTTTTTTATCATCAGTAGTTTTCCTATCACATAATTTTCAGCGAATGGCACACTTAAACATCATCTCTGTAGATTATGGAGTAAAGAATATTATATATTTTAAAACTTACATGTGATCATATAACCTGTCACTAAGAATGTTACTAATTGTCAAGCTCCTTTAAATAATTTAATAAAAGACCCGAGATGAATTTTTAAAAAAAGGAAACTTGCTTTGTTGACTGAAACATTAAGAAATGGTTGTTGCACTTGTTGCATAGAAAGAACATATCTGCGTTAATTAATTTCACATAAGGTAGGTCAAGGTACTTTTACAAATATTCTGTACGTGTTTAAAAATCTGTTTTTTTTTCTGTGTAGTTGTCATCAAGGGAAAATTACATACCTTTTTTTAAGAAGGAAAGTATTTGTGTGAATAATCAATATTCATGAGACATTGTCTACCAATAGAGTCAAAGCAAACAAACGTACTAGGCAACCGATTATGTAGAAGAAAACGATTGACTTATCAATTACATTGGCGGATCCATAAAGGGGGGTCCAGGGGTTGGAACCCCTTTTTTGGACAATCATGATTTTTTTTAATGAATATCCTGATGTTTTACTAAGAAATACCTCAAAAATGTTCTTTCACTCCTAATTGGAACCCCACCCTTTTCAAAATGCCTGGATCCACATCTGATCTATTTCAAAACTTTAAAAGGTACCCATTTCAAACTAAATTATCAATTTGGTGTGAATAGTACCTTCTCCAAGCTTTCTCAACTTGTATAACTTTCAACTTTTGAAAATTTCCATCACAAAGGCTTGTCAAAATTTTCAATGATCAAAGAGCAAAAATAAAAATCAAAGGGATTTTGAGCAAATTTGAAAAAAATAAGTCTTATGTCCATGACTTGACAGTTCAAGTCCCTTAAATAAATTAGAGGAAAATATCAAATTTGCATTCAGTCTCATTAGGCTAACGTATATCATAACTCATGATTCACAATATATCATAATTCATGATTCACAATCCCCAACATGTCACTGTGACGAGTCCATGCTACACCATAGCGCATTGCAATCTCAACTTTGATCTACGTAGTTGTCAGTCTTTGAACTGAAGTTTTACAATTTCCTGTGTAGCGTAGCAGACGCCAAGTTGTCTTCATTTGAGGATTGCCAATTTTCACAATATGAGCAATATGTAATTTAAAAGCGTAATGTCATTTCATTTTGAAAGTTTTCAGTCAAAATATAGCCATCATCACAAAAGGCCAGTCTTTTAAATAAAGGGAAAGGGGATATTATTTCATCTTCAAGGTAAGACTTTATCTCATTCTTAATTTCATTTTCAGTGAAGTTCATTGGGGTATTGTATTTCACTGTGAGGGGCTTGGAGTGTCCTCGGTGCCCTCACGTACATTGAAGTCTTGTTCAGAAAGGCCGCAGACTGAGCCTGCAGTCTGCTATGGAAGATTAAGTGCCAAAAAGACCATTTTGCTTTCTTTTCGTTGACTTCTTAAAAAATGCTATCCGTGGGTCAATTAGGCATTTCTCATAACAAACGTTATTTCTCCGGACTCATGAAGAGGCACTGATTAATCGATGATCAGAAGTCAAAAGAAGTTGAAAGTAACAGCTTATGAAACCCTATGTTCCAGGTAAATTCCAAATTTTCATATTTTCAAACCGTTTGGATGGGGGAAATGACTCCAGAAGATTTTTAATTAACATATTTCTTTACCACAACAATACTATGGAAAAATAATAAGGGAAGTCGCGGTTCATCGTCAATATCACCATGGCAGCACGAACTAGTTTCCGGTTGACCTGATTGCCGTTATGGTGACATCGTGAAATGGAAAGGAGACCAGAAGGGAATTTTTTGGTGTTGAAACTTGAGACATATGATTTAAGTAATGGGAGAATTTTTTAGCAATATACTTTGGGTTGACTGGGTAACAAAAAGTAAAAATTTTGACAGTTTTTCAAAAAATGTATAAGCAAACTGACTCTCGTTATGCTGAGAATTAAAATTAGCCAATGAATGAAGTAGATTTTGTCATGTGATCTTTTGGTCGTACAAAAAGGTCAGGTGACAGGCAGAAAAAAATCAAAGGCACCAATATATACCCTTGGATGATATTCTTACCATAAGTGCCAGCTTCGCTGGCATAACAAGGAAACAGAAAAGACACACAAAGGCTTAATAAATTTCCTGACTTAGGACATTCATTTAAAGTTAAGACTTGGCACATAGCCTGCTGGTATAATGACATTGTAACAACATGATGTGGCTGAGAGATTTCTGAAAAATTGTTCTGATAGTGTTGGGGCTAACAGAGCTACAGATTAGTTGCATGTTATATAAAAGATCAAGAGGTTGCCAAAGATGACAAACTAATAGCTTCAGAATTATAGAAACATGTATAACCTCTCCTCCCAGATATGAAAAAGTAACAGTGACTACAAGAATTTTTCATTCTTCCCATGTACAGTCATTACCATTAAACCTAGCATCCGCCATTAAACCTAGCATCCGCCTCATCTTCCCATGTACAGTCACTACCATTAAACTTAGCATCCGCCTCAACAATAAATGCCTTCAAAGCATTTAGGCATTTGTTTCTATCGATGGGTAGGTTGTATGACACTATCTTCCTATTGAGAGAAACAAATGTGCTTCAAAGCTCAATTGGCCAAACTCAAGGAGCATTTTAATTGTACAGATTGATTTTTTAATAATATTCAGATTTTTTGCACTCACATGGCAGAATTATCAAAATGATGGTGGCCATAAAGAGGTACAAGCAGAAGCGTATTTGCTTTTTTTTTTATAAATTTGACATGTTTGACAGAAATGCATGTTCTTTCAAAGCAATGGGTACATGTTGCGCACAGAGAGTGATGTGTAAGGAAACTTTTAGTATTTCAATTCTTAATCTACCAGTATTCTTAGCTCGATAAGCAGTCATGCATTCCCTTTTTAAATACTTTCGGTTGTATCAATGTCAGAAGAGATCTGACTGAATGGACAATGCAATTTGTATTCAACATTAGGAACAAATCCAAATGGAGAAAGCAACGGGAAAAGCATGATGATAAAAAAGTTTAAGTGTCACAATGGAAAGGGGAGATAATATTGTTGGCAGCATTATATACATGTACAATATTAAGAAATCTGGTTGGAGATATGTATTAATGACTCTCTCTGTTAGCATAAACAATGAAATAATGTTATGAAGTTAATATTGATAAATTTACACTTTCTTATATATAAAAAGCATGTGGCTTGAAAAAAAGTTGCAAAGACGGAACATAATTTTGTAAACAAAGTATCGTGGGAAATTCCATAGTCTTAAAATATCGAAAACAATATGGTCCTCATTGGTTGATATATTTATATAAAAAAAAAAATTGGGAACCGGAACATCAAGCATATGTATGCATGTCAAATTTTTATAGTGCACATTTACACAAAGGCAACCTTTACTGAATCAAAGATTACAACAGTGAAAAGAAAATATCCAGTTACCGGTTACCCATCACTTTCAAAAGTTGGGGTACTTATTTTGTGCAAATTACCGTGTAATACTAGTATAACAATTACAGAGTGATAAGGATAAAGAACTAGAAAGTAATCTGTTAAAGTTTATAGAAGTCCCTCTCCAAATGAACAAAATTTACTGGATAGTGGATTACATAAAAAACTGTTTACTTATCATTTCTTATTATTTTTTCTCTTCAGAAAATTTGACGGATGGATAGAAATGTAAAAGATCACCAAGAGGAAACACATTCAAGTGTTGTAAAAAACAATATTTCTGAACATGGTGAAAATGAAATGCCAAATTGGAGTGGCGCTGTCTTGCATGTTCTGTCTTCAAATGGCATAACACACTGTAACAGTGCGACATGTTGTGTGTTACAGAGAGGAAAAATTATTAAAAACGGTGAAATGGGGAAGAAAAATACCAATGCTGTCCTAGTGAAGCAAGATCAGAAAATGAATGGATTGGATGATGACCATGATGATGATTCTAATCGAAATCAGCCATGTAAATGTGAAAAAGACTCTAAAAAGAACACAACAAAAATTCAAAATGGTGGCCCTGATGTAAAAATCAATGGTTTTAATAGTTCTCCAGAATCCAGTCCTGTGAAGGCTGAAGAACAGAATTCTGATTTTTCAAAACCTGTAAATGGAAACAATGTTAAGTTTGAATCCAAGGATAGTAAGGCCAATACACAGTGTACTAAGAATGATATTGTAAGACCAAAGTCAATTTCCTGGAGCAGAATGGTAAAACAAAGAAAAGAAAACAAAATGAAAGAAAGGAATGGAAAGAGAAATAACAAATCAAACAGACATGACAGGGGATATATATATCCAGAGCTTTGCTCTAGCTCTGAGGAAAGTTCTGACGAAAATGTGAAGCCTACTGATAAAGTGATGATTAGTGAAGATACAGTAGAAAGGCCTGAACAAAGCATTAGGTCCTTATGTAATCAGAGCATGAAATTGTACGGTAATACCTCCGTCTGTAATGATAACAGAGAAAATTTAGTCACTTTGTTAAAGCCTGTTGGAATGTCCTTGAATGGGGAAAATCAACAAAAGCAGGCAGATTTTGCCCCTATAGGGCCTGCCCCTTTAGCAATACCTGAAGATAGTGATACTGGTCGATCTTCTATATCCAGTAGTTCTGATGGAAGATCAAACGATTGCAATATTGAAAATAATATTTCCGAGAGTCCAGAAAATTTGCAGACTGACTCACGAGATTGTGATGAAGTTTCCAATGAAGCAGGTCAAAGTAGTGCTGTAGACAATGTAGATATAGGAAGAAATATTCTTCCATTGCTCAGAAATCCTAGTGTAGATAGTTTAGAAGAAATAGGAGACTATATAGAAACAGATTTTCCTACAAAAGCTAGTCGGCATTTATTTCAGTCCAGTTCTCGTAGTTCATCCCCATCAACGGATGATGAGGATGAAGGGTATAGCAAACAAAATGATAGAATGCAACACATTGGTGATATTGTTGAGCAGTCCTTCAATCCGATGCCATGTCGTCCAAATTCTCCTAGTCATAACTCTGAAAATTTGAAGCTAAAAATAGAGCAGAATGTGCCGTTAATTAATAGACCGAATTTTGAAAGTGTTCCTCATGCTGCCCGTAGAATTGCCAGATTAAGTAGTGGTGCTGGTAGTGAAAGTGAAAAGGGGGGTGTAATGGGGTCAGATTCTTCATACGTTTACACCCCAGAAACTGACTATCAAGAATTTCTGGATTCGGATCTTCCATCGTCAGAAGCAAATAATAACCAATATGTGAACAATAATGAAAGGGACTACATGATTGGTCATTTAGAAAATTATGCGGAGGAATATCTTGATTCTGACTCAAATATTGGCCATAATACTGGTAATGACTATGTCGGTGCTGAAGGAGGGGCGACAAATAATTTGAATGTTGAAGGGAGACGTTTGGCCTTCGATTACATTGACAGTAATATGGAAGTGTACGATCCACACTGTGATCAACCTGATGATGATAATTATTTGCTCAGAGTAATTTATAAACACGAAAAAGTTCCCATTGCAAATTTTCAAAATTCGGAAAGTAATCAACAGGAGAAAATATTTTGTAAGCTCGCCTTTGACGGTGAAAATCAAGTCTCGTCAGTGACTGGATCATCTGATGAGGAAGAGAATGCTTTTCACCATTTTCCTCGTGATGTGCAGAATTTAGCCTCAGAAACGCAGAGTAATGATTCAACGGACTGTATGGGAGTAGAAGATTTGGAAAATTTGACTCATGCTCTTCAAAATGCTGTCATTATGCACTTACCATCCCGACTAGAAGAGTCATCAGGGTGAGTTTTCTTCATCAATCTTGTATGAACAAGTGAATGTATATAATATACATGATATAAATGTACATGGAACAAAACCCTTACAGGTACATGGTAAGGTTAAGCAAATGGTTCAATGCTTTTATTGTTGTTCTTCTTGACGTCCCCTTGAATCCCTCAACAATGAGAAACACTCACACCTCATATTAAGTTCAAGACAATTAGTATCTATGTAAGCATACTAAGATCAATCGTAAAGCTACTTTGAGCTATATTATACTTTTGGTACATGCATCTTAATCATTGCATGAGCCTGATTCTAGGATTCTTTATATAAGAAAAGTTCAAACTTCGATATCATTTTTCTAAAAAAACACAACTACAAAACACTGTGATATGAAGTCATCCATTCTTTTCATTGGAATCATGAATTTTCATTGTTATTTTTTTTAAGATTGTTTATTCAACATGTACAGTCGAACTTCAATGGCTCGAACACCCAAGGGACCGATGAAAACAGTTCGAGCCAAAGGGTGTTCAAGATATTGAGGTAGAACTATGTTTAAACTTGAACAAAGGGACCACAAAAAGGGTTCGGGGCATCCATGGTGTTCGAGTTATTGCAGTTCGAGCCATCGAAGTTCTACTGTACATGTATTAGTACATAACATGACATAATGTAGTTGTTACTTTGTATGCGTTTCTTGTATTTATGAATTGAAAATATCGGCAAAATATCAATTTAAGATCTGCAAATTTGATGTCAATTTAAGGGATGAACATTTATTCAGACAATATTTTAAATTCTAGTATTTCGATTTGAGAAATTTTATTTCAAAGAATTATTTTTTTACAGTGAAAGTTCAGAAGAGCCAATTTATGAAGAAATTGACAACATGGATTCATTACTTTCTACAAGTGATAATAGTCTACATGTAGTGGATGAAGAACCTGGTACAAGCTCTGGGATTTCTAATAAAGTAAATGTAAGTTCAGAATACAATAAAAGTAAGTTCAAAATACAGTTATATTATATACATGTTAGTACAGTAAATGTAAATTCAAGATATATTTAATGTAAGTTCAAAACACATCAAATATACATGTAAGTTCATCGATCAGAATACAATAAATGTAAGTTCAGAAAACAGTAAATACATACTTGTTTAAGTTCAGAAAATATTGTCAAACAAGTTCAGAATACATTGCAATCTAAATGCCTCTGAAAATATCTGATCAAAACAGTACAGCTTCAAGTAAAATGAAAGATCATCTGTATTACACAGAACACCAGCATTCAGCATGTTCAGGGACTAGAAAAAGTCTTAAACCCTGAAAAGTTTCACAACTCATTTCATCCTTTGCCTTTTTTAGCACTCATGATATTTTTATTGACATTTATCATGGTCAGTTATTTTTACTATATTCTATTGATTGATTGATTTATCTACAACTACACATGTGAAAATTTGTCTACAGTGTGATAAATAAAACTGGGATACTGTAAGCGTTGAATGTTTTGTGTCATCTATAAAAAGATTTGTGTTTTTGTCTTGTTTTTACAGGTACAGGGTTCTGCATTAGATTTAGAGTGTTTTTAATGTAAGTGTTACACATAAAATCATGATTTATGCTTTTTGTAGACTCTTCCAAAGTATGAGAGGCGACGACGTAAAGGCAACAGATGCTCTGATGTTGATAAAGTCATGATATGGAATGAATATGAAGCCTATGTATTGCAAGTCAAGCAAATTGGAACATCAGCTTGTGGTCCTACAGCAGTTCTAAACATACTGGTATTTTATAATTCATGTATCATAAGAATAACAGTGATTCTGAGAACAAAAAAAAGTGGCTGGGATATTTATTTTTTGCATTAATGGATCCAGTTTCTCCAGTATCCAGTATGTTTTTATAAAATGGGACTGAATAATTCCAATTGTTACTGCAATGTCCAATTTCATTAGTCAAGGTCATGAACATTAAGATTGTTTCTTGTTATATCCTCTTTCCCAAAATATGCTCCAAGGTAAAAAAAAAAGGGCATTGAATCGATATGCATTCTTCATTCAACTTATAAACATATGACACAACAAATAGTACCAAATCATGACAACATAGCATCCTGCATGTGACTTCTTCGTGATATTGTCCACTTCAGTGATAATGAGATTATCAGTCTCTATAGATCATAGGAAAATTCATACAAATTACCAATAAGCATAGTGTTCTTACAATTTATTCACTTTTAAAAGGACTAATGCTATGGATTTTGTACAAAGAGTAAATCATTGCTCAGTGATCAGATTTTTAGCTATTATGGCCAAATTTTCCAAAATCACACTAGATGCTTTTCTATGTTATTTTAAAACAGGTTGATATGTATATGTTATCTGGTTTTGACATCTGTATATCGTAAAATATCATCCCGTGAGCCAGAATATGAAGCACAGGGGCGATATTTTACAATATTCCAGCTAACTTGTTTATCGTCTTTTATTTCTTATTTCTATACAATACTTTATTAGGTTTTGTTTCAAATTCTCCTAAGGTTGCGGGAAATGAGGTTCATTCCTTTTTTTTACAAAATGGGAAATGTTTTGTATTTTTTTTAATGACTGCACAACATTTTGTAGGCTAACGTTATTAAATCTAGAAATGTTTTGATCAAACCATTTTTGAAAATCGAAATAAAGAGGATTTTTTCATTGCAGAACCTCTCCATTGTTTACATTTGTCTTCCAGTTCCTATGCACTTTTATGACGTCACAATGTAAACAAAATGGTGGCTCTGCTGAAGTTATCGCTGACCTAGTTTCCGTATTTTTTTTAACGTCTCATTTGTATTTTTGTGTATTGGTGACGGTACTTTGTTTACAAAATTAAAAGCAGAAAATATAATAGATTCTTTTTCTAATTAAGATTTATTTCTTGCGAGACACATAAAATGGATATTGCTTGTCAAACATTAGGAGAAATTCCTTGATAACTCCAGGTTAACCTCTTGATAAGTTTGGGTCAACCGGATATGGCTTTTACGGAAGTGCTGTGCAGGCTGAGATAGGCGCAGGGAAAGATGATAAAGAGTCTTCTCTGTCACCTATTTGTCTGTCCTTCCCAATGAAACTTGTTCTTCGTATTTTAATTTCACAGTAACCATTACACAATTTAAGTATTTAATTGTTATTGTACTGCACAATTTATATGTAACATAAAACTACATTTATTTCTTATCTAATTTTAGAAAGCATTTGATTACCAAGTAGACAAAGAAGAAGTCTGTAAGAAGTTGACAACAAATTTAAGAATGGAGGCTGCACCCATACCATACTACCTTTTCTCTAGATATAATGCAGGTATGTCATCCAAACCATATTTTTTCTGTAGATAAAATGCAGGTATGTCACAAATACCATATTTTCAAAAGCTAAGTTGCAATGGAGTTACTCTTGGGTTATGGTTTGGTGAAAGATGGCCATTTGCAGGAAACAACTTAACCTATTTTGTCTTCATTTTTTGGAGTATTTGCAAAAATAATTACATTTGTATCTGCAAAAACTGGTCAGCAGTTTAATATATGACCCTAAAATTCTTGGATTATCTAAAAACCATGGTCCAGATGAGCAACACAGGCTCACAATGGGAAAACTGAAGTTAAGGATAAATGAATTTTATTATCCAGTTGTTCAAAATTGCCACTTCGTATATACAATTGCCCAGTTTTACTTGTCTCAGGATAAGCACATGGGCTATTTTACCAGCTAGTCAAACATTTAGAAACAAATTTGGTGATCTATCCAATTGTAATTGCTTGTTTCTTTTCATATTTCTGTCTTCAGAAATTGAAAAAAATGGACCAGAAAAGGATTTTCACTAGCACTGTATTAAAATAGGAAAAAAACACATCAATACCAAGATTAGTTCTGCAGGTCATAGGTGTTAACCCTCCTGATTTTTGCGGGAGACTCCTTCAGTTTGGCACAAAATAGGACTTTCTCCTGCAATAATATGGTCTCCCGGTCGGGAAACACAAATCTCCATTTTTTTGTGAAATTCGCCTACAACTTATTCAGGTGAAATTATCGTACATGTCCGGTTATCGATTTTCTTTCAATCCATAGAAGTAGCACTTTGACAGGTCAAACAGGTTAATAAGACTATGTAATTAGTGTTGATTAGGACAGTAATTAGCACAAGTGTTGTTTATATAGCAATCAGTAAGTATTGACAATGATTATAAGGATCATTACAATCATTTTTGATAGGAAATGTTGATTACCTCCCTTGCATAATTTTCCATTTTAAAGATAATGACCCTGAGATTATTATGTTTATAACATAAAAATCTCAGGGTCATTATTTTTAAAATGGAAAATCACTAAATACCCCAAATTATGGAAATATTTTGAAAATTCTCTTAAATAATAATTGTCTGGACAGTATCTTGGATATTTTGTTTGAGATCTGTATCTGCAATCAAATGAAACCATATAATTAACCGAGTTCATTGCACTTGTCTCTGCAAGACATGAGCGAATAACTGCATCCAAATATAAATTAAAAAAAAAAACAAATTAAAATGAAATAAAAATACATAACTAAAGGAGTGGTGTAGTGTAACCATTAACTGTGAATAGAATTACTTAAAATCTCCTGCAATTTGAATTGCATTGCAGGAGATCTCCTACAATTGGGTTTCAGAAGGTTAGCAGGTATGCCTTAGTGCAGGTAAAACTTAAACATTTAGGAGACCAAAAATTAAAACATATGAAAAAGCTGATCAAGAATAGCATTTTTACTCATTTTTTTTCAAAAATTATATTTTGAAGGAACCACTGCAGATGCTCTGATAGATGGTGTTAACAGGCTGACAAAAGGTACCATAAGAGGAAGATTCTTCCATTTTTATCCAGCTAGGAAGGTAGAACTACTGAAGTGGCTAGGACATTGGATGAGGAAAGGTAATTACACAGTGATAAAAAAATATATAACTATTTATCTTTTTCACTATTCTAAATCAAAATATCATCATGCTCATATATATTTAAAGGAAGAAGTAAAAGGAACCCATTTATTTTTATCCCTTTTGGCTATTACCTATTTAAACATTCTTTTGTAATATTATTTAAAATCTTTCCTGACAAGTACATGTTGCAGGTGAGTGTATGTGACGGTCTTTGCTAAATTAAGAAAGTCACTGCATTGTTGCCATCTAAGCCAGAGGTCCAGCATTGTCATTAATTTAAACATGAACTGATATAAGATTCATTTCCATCCTCTGACATTTTGACAAATCAAGGCATCATCTAAAACTAAAACAAGGTCTTCTATATTTCTTTTATCTGTAATTCACTAAAGATGAAAATAACTTTATTTAAAATCAAAATAAGTTGAATATATGTTTTAATTTGGTTAATGTGTTGTTTAGTCCCCAAAATAATGTGAAGTTTTGCAAAATTTGCAATCATTGCATGAAAACAGTCAAGTGGTACCAAAGTATAGCAACCAGCATGTAATATGTTGAGAGTGACCCGACATTTATGTCTCAGGGTCTTATGACCTGTTCAGTGATACTTACAATATGAGAAACTCTTAAGATATTGGGAAACTCAATCAAATTACTGATAAAGCAGTTCTTAAGTGTTTAGACAAGAATTTAGGCTAAAAACTTTCATTAGAAATTCATGTTATTGTTGTAACTTTGTTATGATGAAATTGTAAACATTTTACAGGAGCTGTGCCATTAGCAACATTGAATCTACAAAGGGGAGTTAAACCAGGATGGACTATTCCTGATGCTTGGCATCATCAGATGGTGTATGGAGTTAGTTCAAAAGGTATTCATCTAATCCTTTATTATGTCTGCCTCCAAACCACACACACCCTCCCTTTCCATACATTTATTTACACATTGGTGGTGAAGTGAGTTGTTGTGAGTACTGTGCTTCTCCCAAATTGATCTGTTTTTAAAAAAATCAGTCAAAAATGCTTCTCTTTTTCCTTGCTATTAACTTTTATGTCATATTTGTTTTTCACTGCACATTTTTATATCCCACCACACGAAGTGGCGAGGTATTACGTGATACCCTCAGTTTTGTGTCCGTCCGTCTGGCTGTCTGTCCGTCCGTCCGTCCGTCTGTCCCCCGAAGGTTTCCTGCTGATAACTTGTGAAGGAAATAACACAAGGTCTTCAAATTTGGTATGCAAGTTGTTTACCACAAAACTCATGTTAATTTTAATTTGGGGTTCAGAGGTCCAAGGGGTTTTGGAATAATGCCCCATGAAACTTTGAAATTTTGCGAATTTTAGGGTTTCTGACTGATAACTTGTGAACGAAATAACACAAGGTTTTCAAACTTGGTATGTAACTTGTTCATTACAGAACTCATGTCAAGTTCGATTTTGGGTTCAGAGGTATAAGGGGTTCTGGAGTTATGCCCCTTGAAAATTTGAAATTTTGCGAATGATAGGGTTTCCGACTGATAACATGTGAAAGAAATAACACAAGATCTTCAAACTTGGTATTTTAAGTTGTTTACCACAAAACTCAGGTCAAGTATAATTTTGGGTTCAGAGATCCAAGGGGTACTAGATTTATGCCCCTTGAAACTTTGAAATTTTGCAAATTTTAGGGTTTCGTACTCATAAATTGTGAATGAAATAACATACTCTCCTCAAACTTGGTATGTAAATTGTTAACCACAAAACACAGGCCAAGTATAATTTTGGGTTCAGTGGTACACATAGTTCTGGAGTTATGCCCCTTTTTACTTAGAAATTTTGTGAAACATGGCAGGGTCTCATGTAATGCACCATTGCTATTTTTTCACAGAAAATGGTAAAAATTGTTATACTTGTTATACCTTAAAATATTTTCTTTAATTAAATGCATTAGAATTAAAAATAGACAATTTGACAGTTTTATTTCCAAAACAGAAAACAATCTGTAGTCAGCCTAAGGCTTCATGCAACAGTTCACTCCTTGCAAATTGGGACAAACAAAATTGCTGTTGTTTTCGGATGCAGTTAATAATTGCATGATGTGTGCAATAAATATTGATTCCATTTACATATGGAGAAAAACAATATAAAATGTATAATTCAAGAATGTTTAAAAAAATGTTTTGTAAAAC
The DNA here is from genome assembly GCA_002080025.1 of Modiolus philippinarum. NCBI lineage: Eukaryota > Metazoa > Mollusca > Bivalvia > Mytilida > Modiolidae > Modiolus > Modiolus philippinarum. The sequence continues at coordinate 169,536 of MJUU01064815.1, forward strand.
ATTCAATTAGTTTAAGAAAACCATTCATATTTATTTAAAAATGAATACTATTTAAAGTGTAAATCTTTGAATTCTCTAGGTGTATACCTGACAAACCCATTGGAGATAGTTCCAGAGGATATAATAATGGAACAGCTGACCAGTGATTCTGTACTATTAATAAGGAGACAAGATGTAGTCAACAGGTTCAGAGATTGGGCTCCATTGAATGAATTCCTGAAGAAAAGTGATCAGAGGTGGCAGACAATGAATGTTTTAGGTAAATAAATGTATATAGTTTGTAAGACAGACTTAAAATGGTTACCTTCTGTTGCAAGCAAAAATTTAATGTTGTAGATTAGCATATAGTTTAATACCTCCTTTGCAAGATGGACGTATTTGGTATCTCCTCTGTTGATGGCAAACAAAGACTGTTTTGGATAAGTGAATAGTTTTTAAATCTTAAATACTGTACATCAGGGTAATTTTCATGGTTGTGAAATTTCACGATATCTTCTCGTAAGAAGGGTATTCATTTTTAGTTGCCATCAATTGTTTGGAATCGAAAATTTGTAAGTATCAAACATATATATAAATGGTCTTACTTTAATTTGTTGAGTATTTGTTTTATTTGTTTTAGTGCTTCCATAAATCTTTTAAATATAGCAAGAACTAGAACCTCTAAAAAATTATCAGCTACAGGGTATTTGAAAGATTATTTTGTCAAATTTGTTTAAAATATTTATCCACTGCAAGTTTTCAAACCAGGAGATCAATAAACTAGAAAGGGTTTCTCTTATAGCCCATCAAATCCTTAGTTTTGTCTTTGAGTAAAAGGTATTTTTATGCAGAAGAGTTAAAGTGTTTTACACCTCATAAAAACTACATGAACTATGTAGAATAAAAGAATCATGCACATTATTTCTTATGCATTATCAACAATGTATAAACAATTAAAGAATATGGAATAAATTTACATCTATGTACATATTAAAACCAAGAGTAGTTTTACAATGATATAAATACCACAACACCAATATTTTGTGTTGTATTTGCATGAGAATGTAATTTTATTTTTTGTCCAAGCTTATTTTGCCTTTATTATTGTTGTATTTTTATTATGTTTTTCAGGCCAGGTTGTGAATGTATTAAGAGAAGCATGTACTGCATTATCTCACCAAGGTCCACGCTATCGTGCCCAGTTGACATCACATATAACTATACCTGCTGCATATAAAGCTGGAGTAACCTTATTTGTTAGACAGAACACGGAGGTTTGTCAGGAGCTCTTCAATGCAGAGGAATTAGAATTAAAATACCCGGAAATGACAGAAGATTAATGTTAATGATTTAATTTTATGCAAATTTTCTTTCGCATTCATGGTCATGTGTACATGTTAACTGGATCCTCAAATTCTTCTTATGCATAATTATAAATATATACCGCTTTTTCATCTTGTTAAGTCTTTTCATCCAAACTGTCGTTTTAAAAATCTACTTTTTCATCCAAATTTTCATTTTTGAAATCTACATTTAATATTTATATCCCAGTATTAATGATTTTTCATATATAAGATAATTTTCCACCAAAATTATTGATTGACATTAAAACACTGCTTCTTTTCATACATGTTCAAGACTAAAAGCATTAATTTACAATGTAAATATCGTTGACATAGATCTTTTCTTGTTGGTATAGACCATTTTCATATTTAAAGAATGCAAGCCATTGTACAAAATTCTTGAAGGGAAATAACCCACCAACATAAGACATCTTGGTTTGTAGATCCATTGGAGTAAAGGAAGGATAGAACTTTATAAACTGAAATAATTTTCTCTTCAGTAAATACCTGAATGTTTTGGAATAATTTTTCTGACATATTCCAAGTTTTCACTGTAGCTGAAAACAATAGAATTTTTGATTTGGCAATTAACTATGACCTGTTGTTAGCTCACCTGGCCAAAGGCCATGTGAGCTTTTGCCATCACTTGGCGTCCGTCGTCCGTCCGTAAACTTTTACATTTTAATCTTCTTCTCTGAAACCACTGGGTAAAATGAAACCAAACTTTAAACAAATGTTCCTTGGCATTAGGAGACTAAAGTGATTTTGGTCCAGATTGGAAAACCAACATGGCTGCTGTGGCTAAAAATAGAACATAGGGGTAAATTGCAGTTTTTGGCTATTAACTCTAAAACTGCTACGGATATCAAAAATCTGATATGGAGTAAAAATGATCAGCATGATGAGATTAACCTGCTGTGCAATTTTGAAGAAAATCTGAAACCCATCTAGGAGTTATAGCCCTTTTTCCGCTAAATTTTTCAAAATTTTTGCATATTTTATTTTTTATTTCAAAAAGTGTAACAGATAGAGGTCAAGTGTAAAATGCAAAAATGTTCAGCATATCAAGATCTACCTACCCTGAAATTTTGAAGAAAATCCATAAACCCTTGTAGGAGTTATTACCCTTTTTTCACCCAATTTTTAAAATTTTCGTATTTTTCATCCTTTATTTCCAAAACTATAGAAGATGAAGGTTAAGTGTAAATTGATGAAATGTTTGCCATGCTGTGGTGATTTCAAAACTGATGTTGAAAATTGTTAGTTGACCGCCATTTTCAAAATGGCCACCAAAAAGACGGGAAAATTCAACATTGTCCGATTTTAATGACATTTGGTTTCCAAATTGGTCTTGATGTTGCAACTTCAAAACTGATGTTAAAAATTGTTCGTTGACCACCGTTTTTAAAATGGCCGCCAAAAAAGGCGGGAAAATTCAACATTGTAGAATTTCATTGAAATTTGATTTCCAAGTAGATATTGATGTTGTGACTTCAAAACCGATGTTGAAAATTGTTTGTTGACTGCCATTTACAAAATGACGTCTCGACTTCAAAACTGGTGTCGAAAGTGGTCCTTAGCAAGAACGTTTTTTTGTCAAAAAAGCCCAACAAAGAAATA
>MJUU01064815.1:172489-189212 GCA_002080025.1 Modiolus philippinarum
ATTAGACTTTAAAAACAGTTCAAGATATTGGAGGTGTTTGAGCTACGAAAGTTTGAGAAACTGAAGAACTGTATAACTTACAATGTTACCTTGATTGTGGCAACTGAAAGCCAGGTGAGCCATACAGGCTCCTGGGAGCCTCTGGTTGTAATACTGAACCATTCAGTATGTCATGCTGATGAATTACTTCCCTTTGTCAAAAATCATTACAAATAGAGTCAAGATAAGAGATATGAAAAAAGATTTACTGGAAAATATGTTGATATAAAGGTTTGTGTCATTATTTTTTGATAACGGCTAAATCATCTTTGTCAGGGAAGTTTTAGGGATTTTTGATAATCGGTCAGATATGCTGACTCGTCTGTCTTTCTCCATATCATAACATGTAAAATAGTTTGCCCTTGAACACCAATTTTTCAAAAGCATGTACATTTAAGGAATTTTTGACAAAATTTTAAGAAATTGACACTATTCCAATCAATTCTATTTTCGAGACTTACAAATTTCTATACTAAGCTATTATAATCCTAGAAATTGACATTTCCTGCCAAATTTTCTATTACATGTTTGTACTTGTATCTCAAAATCAACACATGACACTATTATTTTTTCTTGAATATTTTCAACCTTTCATTAAGTCCTACTAATGCAGAACGCTTTTATTAAATTCTCATTATTTTCATTAAGATGACAACTACCTTAATCGCACTGTTAGTTGAACATATAGATCTGAATCAATTTCCTTGTTTTAGGAAAAAGTATTACTAGTCTCTATATTGTTTGTTTTTCATAGGTTTGTTATGCCTTTAAATAGTCTTTCTAAAAAAGATATTACAAGTTAACCCAGAAAGCTTTGGTGATCAGTAGGCTTTTATTTTCTGTTTTTCTTATCAGATAATTTGCTGACAGAATTAAAGTTTTCTACAGTCATTCAACAGTTGTGTAAATAACAAGTTTTAGGGTTCGAGACAGCACTATTTCTTCAGGAACAAAAAAATCAGCAATTGTACTTACGAAAAAAAAGTAAAATTCTTGCAGGGCAATTTTGAGTTGTTGTTAAGGATTTGTATCAATTTTTATAAGCCCGTCTAATGACGGACGTATTATGGTAAACCAATTGTCCGTCCATCCGTCCGTCTGTCTGTCTGTCCGTCCGTTTCATATGTCGCGCTCTAACTTGACAACCGTTTGGCCGATTCACTTCGTACTTTGTAGAGGTATTGGATATGATGGCCTCATGATCTGTATACTTTTTTGTGAAATTTCAATTTTCTTGCAAGAGTTATGGGACTTTATTCGTCAATTTCAAGGCAATTTTTTACATGTCGGGCTCTAACTTGACAACCCTATGGCCAATTCACTTCAAACTTTGTAGAGGTATTTGGTATGATGGCCTCACGATCTGTATACTTTTTGGTGAAATTTTGATTTTTCTTACAAGAGTTTTGGGACTTTATTCATCAATTTTAAGGCAATTTTTTACATGTCACGCTCTAACTCAACAACCCTTTTGGCAGTTCACTTCAAACTTTGTAGAGGTATTTGATATGATTGCCTCACTATCTATATACTTTTTCGTGAAATTTCGATTTTTCTTACAAGAGTTATAGGTCTTTATTCGTAAATTTTAAGGCAATTTTTTACATGTCATGCTCTAACTCAACAACCCTTTTGCCAATTCACTTCAAACTTTATAGAGGTATTGGATATGATGACCTCACGATCTGTATACCTTTTCGTGAAATTTGAATTTTTGTTGCAAGAGTTATGGGACTTTATTCGTCAATTTTAAGACAATTTTTTACATGTCGCCCTCTAACTTGACCACCATTTGGCCAATTCACTTCAAACCTAGTAGAGGTATAAGGTATGATGGTCTCACGATCTGTGTACTTTTTCGCATAATTTAGATTTTCTTGAAAGAGTTATAGGACTTTATTTGTCAAATTTAAGGCAACTTTTTACATGTCGCACTCTTATGTATAAGTACTTTGATCAGCTCACTTCAAACTTTGCAGATTGATTTGTTAAAGAGATATCAAGTTCAATTAGGCAGTTATAGGTGCTTCTAAATTGAGAACCCCTTACCTTAATCACTTAAAGTTATGAAGGGGTGACGATGGGCGTATCATGCAACTTGGCGCAGCTGTTTATTTGATATTACCTGGTCTTATAGGCTAAATAGATCACAGTTTAGTTCCTGTTAAACACTTATTTATTGTTTAATATCAATTTATGAAGCCTACAATACCTCAGAAAACAGTAAAGCAATAAAATGTTTGTACTATTTCATTTCACCTTACATAAAATATCTTTTTCTTCACTTAGTTCATGAAAGCTATATTGTCAGTGCTGTCATGTCACATATGAATATTGAAGTGTGCATGTTATATATAAGTGATTGCAGTTTTCCTCTGCATTCATACATGATGCATCAAAGAAATGTTTTTCTCTAATGATATGTCAAGTTTAAACCAGTTTTGACCCGTTAGATAAATTTTCTTTATTCAACGTATGTTGAATAAAGCCCTGTACTATTTCCCGCCAAATCAATTCGGAATACAATTCTCAGTGTTTATCATTGATCATTAGAGAAAAAGATTACACCACTTTATCCCGATTATTACCATATTTTATCCACTCTCGATAGTTAAATTTAAAAATTTTAAAATGCTCGGCAAGCCTCACAATTAAAATTTTAAAATTTAACTATCTCTAGTGGATAAAATATGGTAATAAACAGGATCTTGTGGTGTAATCTATATTTCTCTAATGATATGTGAAGTTTAAACTGGTACTGACCCATTAGATAAGTTTTTGTTTTCAATGTATGTTGAATAAAGACCTGTGCTATTTCCCACATAATCTATTCGGAATAAAATTCTCACTGTTTATCATTTATCATTAGAGAAGAAGATTACACCACTTTATCCCAATTATTACCATATTTTATCCTCTGTCGATAGTTAAATTTAAAAAATTTGAATTGCTCAGCAAGCCTCGCAAATGAAATTTTAAAATTTAACTATCTTTAATGGATAAACTATGGTAATGAATATGATCTTGTGGTGTAATCTATATTTCCAATGGTGCCTGTATTATCATTGATACATTGGAAATACATGCACATTGTTTCTATTTTCATGACTTCCAAATAGAATGAATTACATCTACTTTGATTTGACACAAAAAACTATGTAAAATCGAAAACTTCACATAATTTTTCCTTTTCTTTGCTTATGTACTTACAAGGTCAAAGATTGCAAGAGTCATCTTATAAAATTTCTTTGTTCAAACTGCAGACAAATTAACTGGCAAAATATCATGTAACTTTTTGTAAGTCCTTCTTATAAATGAATATTATCTCTTTTAAAGGCCAAGTTATCTTATATTAATATTAAAAATAAAAATCTCAAATCCGACTTTGGCAGTGGTATGTATGGCCATTTGAAGTGTCATGTCCATTTTGTTTGAGATTAAAGTAGGTCTTGTTCCATGTTTGCAGAAAAAAGCTAGTTGCCTCCTTTTGGTTACTGTAAACTGTGCATGGTCAAAGAAAACAGTATGTGAACCGAATTAAAATATGGATTTTTGTATAGAAAATTAGAGATGAAAGTCATTTTTTAACAAAAATGGTATACAATTATATAGATCTATTGAAAATAAATAAAATTCAGATCAATGAATTGAGAAAAGGGGAAATTTCATGCAGCAAAGTAATTTCATTGAATATTAACTGGTGTTTGAACTTAATTGACATTAGAAATTGAGCCTTTTTTGTATGTTTTGTGCAGAAAAGAACTATTTTATTAAGGTATATTGGTTTGCTACATAATTTCTGTGATATTACTAAGAATCATCAAATTATGGTTGATAAAAGCTATTCATCAGCTTTAAAGTGTGCTTGACATTTAAAAAAAATATAAACCTGCATCATTTCATCAAATTGATCCTTTGCAAAAATTAAGGTACCATAGTAGGTATATATATATATATCTTTCTAAACTTCTGCCTAATATTTTCTGCTCAAATGCTGCTGTAATTTTATTTTTCATGGTATTAAGAAAAAATATAGCCACACCAAATATGATAAATTTCATGATTGAAACTGTATGCATTCACTGTAAAGGAATGTGATATACTTAAATGCTAAGCCATTGTATTCATCCTGGTATATCTGGTTACATTTCTTCAAGAACTATATCTGAATTTTTTTTTGTAAAAAATGTACATATACAATGTATTGTGTACATATTCTGCATAATTGATTTTGCATTTTTCTCTTGAATTGTTTTTGCCAAATAAATTAGGTTTAATCAAGGCAAGGTTTGTTTTTGCCAGAAAATCAGAGGAAATTCAATATTGGCTCATAATAAGGAAATTTTCAGATTTCGTTAGAGCATTAGTTGGAATCCTAATATTCTAAAAACCATAAAAGTTTTGAAACCAGATGAGATATTGGCTATTTGTATGTACATGTATGTGGAAAGGTAACAATCATTTTGAATTTTGATCATTTCCATTTTACTATTAAGCTGTTTTATATACCCCGCCACACATAGTGGCGAGGTTTTATGTGATACCATCAGTCGTGTGTCCATCCGTCCATCTGTCCGTGTGTCCATCTGTCCGTTTGTCCATCTGTCTGTCCCCCTGAAGGTTTTCCGACTGATAACTTGTGAACAAAATTTCATACTGTCTTCAAACTTGGTATGTAAAGTTGTTTACCACAAGACTCGGGCCAAGTTCGAGTTCAGAGGTCCAAGGGGTTCTTGAGTTATGCCACTAGAAATTTTGAAATTTTGTGAATTTTAGGGTTTCTGACTGATAATTTCTAAACGATATAATATACTGTCTTCAAACTTAGTATGTTAGTTGCTTATTACAAAACTCATGTCAAGATAAATTTTGGGTTCAAAGGTCTAAGAGTTTCTTGAGTTGAGCCCTTGAAACTTTGAAATTTTGTGAATGATAGGGTTTCTGACTGATAACTTTTGCACAAAAACAATATACAGTCTGTGAATTGTTTACCACAAAACTCAGGTTAAGTGTGATTTGGGGTTCAGAGGTCCAAGAGGTTCTTGAGTTATGCCCCCTTGAAACTTTAAAATTTTGTGAATTTTGGGTTTTTGACTGATATCTTTTGAAAGAAACAGCATACAGTCTTCAAACTTGGTATGAAAATTGTTTACCACAAAACCCAGGTCAAGTTCAATTTTGGGCTCAGAGGTACAAGGGGTTCTGGAGTTATGCCCTTGAAACTTTGAAATTTTGTGATTTGTAGGGTTCTGATGAACAAAATTACATACTGTCTCCAAACTTTGTATGTAAGTTGTTTACTAGAAATTCAAACTTATTTCGACTTTGGTATAGAGATCCAAGAGGTTCTGAGGGAGTTATGCCCCTTGAAACTTCATAATTTTGTGAAACTTGGCTGGATATCATGTAATGCACCATAACTATTTTTGGCAAAAATTTTGCCGCAACAAACATTTGTAGAATTGTGTACACATATTAAAATGATTAACAACTGCTATTATTATACAAAATTTGAAATTACTGTTTCAGCCGGCTTTCACAGTAGCTTGAAATAAATTATTTTGATGTAAATACTTTTGATTTTCAAATTTAAATATATTTTTTTCATAGAAATAATATTATTATTGCCTAAAACCTTGTACTTAAGTCCTATTATTATTCCCCTGCAAATGAAGTTAAAGGGATTTTGTCAAAACTTTTCACAAGGAAATGAAAATATATAGAGATGTGCATCAAAGAATATCTTTCGACATAAAGAATGGGAGATAATTGGACTGACTTTTCATTGATTCTCCCCCAAAGAGTAGCTCCTAAGAGCAACTCATTTAAGACGGCTTAAAGGATTTTGATGAAGCTTTACACAAAGGAAGTATACTATATGCAGATATGGATGAAGATGATTATTGTCCTACACTATGAAGGGGGATAATTCCACTTTTCTTCATTCTTTTTGTGAAATGGGATGTGGGGTATCCTTTTGTGTACATTTGCTACAATGATAACTAGTTTTTTTTTTACTTTTGTCAATTACTTTGATGTGTTTTATATATCTCTTCTAAAGGAAAAAATATACACTGGTTTCTTGATTTAACTCTTTCAAATATATTCAGCTTCAACAAAACAAGGCTTGCCCTTTTAGTCAGAGAATGACTGTTTTAGAAATTGCATCCATTTAGTGCTTCATGTCATCTAAAATCATGTGTTTTATATTACCTTGCATAAATTATATTTCACTGCTTTCTTGAAATTTTTACTACAAAATTTATTCTGTTTGAATATTAAAGTGAAGATTTGCTCTGTGAGAAAATTACAATTTTTTTTGCATTATTATTTAGGAAGTGCTGATAACTGTGATGTGTATTAGGGGATATGTATATAAATATACATTGTTATTTATAATTCATTATGTACTATTTTACCATTTGCAAATAAATTGTAACATTATGCAATACCCTTTAGTTTGTTTTGTTTATTTCCCTTGTGAATAGGAGATCCATCACTCCAACAAAAGTGTCACAATGTCTGTGGTGGACATCAGAAGTATAAAATCAGAACAATAACATATGTATTTGTGCCAGGTGCAAACTAGTTTAGGTCTAGTCAGCATGCTTTGTCCATTTGTTTTTCATATCTTGATGAAACTTTAAACACAAAGTGGTTTATAGTGATGCCAATGGACATAATTTTAGTGTGTTATGTCCCTTTGTTAGCATGTCTTGTAAAGGTTTACAGGTACTTTAAAAAGGATGTATGTACATTATACCTAAAAAATGTCTGATAATGTCGACTTGAGTACCATATGTACATGTAGTGTATATCCCTTTGTTAGTAACTATAATCACATGTTCCCGTCTTGGTTTACCTGTAAAGGTTTCCAGTTTCCCAGTTCTGCCTGTGGGGTGTATGTACATTATACCTAAATTATGTCTGATTATGTCAATTTGAATACTACATGTACCTGTAGTGTTATATCCCTTTTGAGAGACTATCATATCTAATACTTAGAAAGACGATAAAATTTCCTTCCTGTATCCTGTAAGAATTGAGCCATGAAAAAAAAAAAAACAAAAGCATGCTGAAACACATCTAAGGTAATTAAGCTTATGAAATCTATATTTCTTATCTTAATTCTAGTTATTTGAAATTTTTTTTAAAAGATTAGATAAACATTGAAGATCATCTCAAATAAAAACCACTATTCCAACTGGAACCAAGCTAAGTTACAATAGTGCTTTGATGGCTCCATTTCAAAATGGTGACTGGATGGCCTGAATCCCATCCAAAATGGCCACCAGTAGGAACATAGATTAACATTTAACCATATCAAAAAACATCTGTCATGAAAATATTTAGCCATTTAAACTAACTTTAGTCACAAATGTTCTTCAGATGGTGCCCTATAAAGAGGTGCTCTTGGTGTCCTACACCTCAGCCAAAAGATGGTCTAAAGCAAAGAACATAGATTAACATTCAAAAATCTTCTTGTCTAGAACCAATGGGACAACTAAATCAAACTTTATCAACATAGTAATAATATTTTGGTCCCCTCTGACAAAATTTCAAGTTTGTATCATTTACATGTACGATTACAAAGAAAAGCTTGACAAAATTACTCATTAATGCAAAAAGTCTCAAAAATTGACTAATTTAATATGTTATTGTAAATATTATACTACTTCATGTTTACAGAGTTACTCAAATTTTGACTCTTTTTAGCAGTATAGAGTAATTTGTTACCCAAGTTTTCTCTCAAATGGTCAATGATAAATTTTATAAAAAGCTATGTATCATAATGCCATACTATAAGATGCATGTTCAAATTGGTGAAAGTTATTGGAAGGTGAAATTGCTGGGGATATTAGATGCCATGTTTAACTATGTTTAGTTTCAGTTGGCAATAGGGTTTCAGCGGGGTATCTTTGAAAGTGTTTTGTCAAAGTCTTATGTTATGTTCCCAACATGTGGCAATCTGGATTGAAGAAGGGAACACCGAATATAAGAAATGTTAAAAAATGGATAACAGGAAACACCTACAATGGCTGAAAGTTTGGTTCAAATTGGGCTTGTGGTTTAAGTGGAGTTAAGTGGAGATCCTTGAATGTAACTTTTAATTTCAATGTTAAATTTTACCATCCAAGGATTAAAATGACCAAGTTGAATACAACTGGCTTTCTATTATCAAATAGAAATTATCAGATGGTTGGTAAGTGATGGGAAATGCTCAAATAGACCATGAAAAAACAGTTGCAAAATCCATTTTCAAAGTTATGGCAAGATCATCCTTTCCGAAACAAAGTCATGTTTCCTTTTTTTTTAATTAAAAAAAAACAAAAATATAAATGGTGTATAGAGTATGTAGCTCCAAATCTGTCTATGCATATAGAAAGAAGTTGACACGATTTTCATGATTTAGTAGTTCTCTGAATTAAGGTGATACACATGTATATAAATAAAAAATAGAACAAAATTAATTATGTCAGGTTGGTCTGAAGATAAAATGGAGTAAAATTGATACACTTCTGAAATTCGAACTGCCTCTTGTAATGAACATATTGATGAATTACTTTTCATTGTTTGAAAGTCATACAAAGTGGTATAAGATATGTTTGAAAGTTGTGAGGGTTCAATGTATAAAATTTCATTAGAATCGGTACAGTATTTTTTACTGGTAGAAATGTTATATTTTAATGTTGTATCACTTTCCACTCTTGTATCATTATTCAAACTTTTTAAACTTTTAGGTTTTTGGTGATGTGTCACTTCTGTTATACTTTTAGAAACACATCTCTTTCTTTGAATATCACATTTTAGGAACCGAGAATAGCATCCATTGAATGTATTGTTACATGTTGGTCTTGGAGTATATTGCACATGCTCATTCCAAATATCACTTATTCCGTCCAGTACCATAACGTCACCAAGAGCCATCGGAGCAAATGGTGAATGGGTTGGCAATCCGTAATATTCAGGGTAATCTGACGTAGGGTCTATACCCTCTAGTCTTTGCTTTGTTCTCAATTCACTCCATATTTCATCGGTAAAAGCATGAAGTAAATAGAATATAGGGTCAAATGCAGCGATTTCTATTGTTTTCATCTGTCCCCCGATCCATACATGTACATCATTATGAATTTCTTCAATATTACATGTAATATTTGCATTCGGATTGGTGATTTCACTGATGTATTGTTTAGATAGTATATTTTCCACATCTGTTTTAGACATCAATTTCCCTTGTCCCGCCAACATTCTCCTAAGATGTCCATAACCAAAATGTGTTTCCCAGTCCTTAAAACTTCCGGTATTTACAACTCCTTCACCATCTCCCATGAAACCATCCGACCAGATTATTGACTCGTATGGATGCTCCATAGCTTCATCTAGAGTAACATCCCAGTATGGTAAAGTGACACTTTTAACCTTTTGTCTTAAAGCATTTTCCATCCTGTAATTATAACAAGCTGGCGTTGTAGTGATATGAATTTTTAGAAAAATCTACAATTTAAGCTTCAAACAATGATGATGATATGAAAGTACAAGTTTTGTGCCAATTAGAAATTCAAGATGGTATTTTGCTTATCATTGAATCTTTGAGCAATGAAATAACAGTCAATCTTGTCAGAAACTAGCCTAGGAAATGAAATTTACTTAAAAAAGATCTGGTTCCATAAAAGTTTGCAATTCTGGTGCTGACTAAATTCAACATGAGACATGTCAAGTGCTGTATCTTTAATTCATTCTACATTGATCAAATTTATATCAATCAGTTTGGGAACATGACAGTTCTTAATTTGAATACTGATCATATAAATCCATGACGGCTGCCACCGCAGATTTAATTGCTACATCTTTGAAACTGTTTTACAGATAAAATGAGGAACATTGGTTGGTTATCTCCCTGTTCCAAGTTATATTTGGTCAAAGTGGTGATAATTTTTAATTTCAATATCAAAAGAGGCTACTGATATGCTAATTTGAATTATCTCCACTATGACCATAAATAACTAACTTGGTGCATGGAGACAATAATGTTTCTCATTAATGTTAATCAAGCATGGTAGTGTGATTTTTTAAAAAAATATGTATATATGTTCCAATGGAAAACGTCATAGATCTTAGTTTTATATTGAACCCTCAAAAATTCAAGATGGCCACCGTGACAGATCTTAGTTTTACTGTGAACCTTATGTGAAAAACATCAAATTTTCTATTCAAACAGAAGATGACCAAATGAAACCAAACTTCATGGAATAAGATATTAGTGATAAAATGTAATTGCAAGAATGATTCTTCTCATTGTTTTTTTTAGCTCGCCGGGACGTTTGTCCGGAGAGCTATTGTCATACCCCCGGCATCGGCGTCCGCGTCGTCAGAAAAAACTTTAACCTTGCTTGTGGAATGGAGACCTTAAGAAAAAGGATGTTGATATTTAGTATGTGGCTTCCTTGTGATGAGAGCTTTCTTTTGGTACCATATTTGTAGACATTTTGACCTTGACCTTGACCTTAGGGCAATTTTTAAAAAACTTTTAACCTTGCCTCTAAAAGGCAGGCTTTTAGTGGTAGGGTGTTCATATTTTGTATGTAACTTCCCTTTGATGAGAGCTTTCTAGTGGTACCATATTTGTAGACATTTTGGCCTTGACCTTTCCGTGAGGGCAATTTTTGAAAAAAACTTTAATCTTGCCTCTAGAAGGTAGGCTTTTAGTGGCATGGTGTTCATATTTGGTATGTGACTTATTTATGATGGGAGCTTTGTAGTGGTACCATATTTGTAGACATTTTGACCATGACCTTTCCCTGGGGGCAATTTTTGAAAAAAAAATTTAACCTTGCTTGTAGAAGTAAGTTGTTTAGTGGTAGGGTATTCATATTTGGTATGTGACTTTCTTGTGATGAGAGCTTTCTAATGACGCCATATTTGTAGACACTATGACCTTGACCTTGCCACAAGGGCAATTTTTTTTTTAAACTTTAACAGTGTTTCTGGAATGTTGACATTTAGTGGTAGGTTGTTCAATTTCGGTATATTATTTCCTTATGGTGATAGCTTTCTGATGGCACCAAATTTTTAGACATTTTGACCTAGAGACCTTTCCCTTAGGGCAATTTTTTTTTAAACTTAAACCTTGCTTCTAGAACTTAGTTGTTTAGTGATAGGGTGTTTTATGTTTTGTTTATGAATCCCTATGGTGAGAGCTTTCTTGAAGTACCATAGTTGTAGAAATTTAACATTGCCATTGCCCTGAAGGCAATTTAAAAAAAAACTTGAACCCTGTTTATAGAAGTTATTCTTTTCGTGATAGGGAGTTCCTGTTTGACATGTGGCTTTCCTATATCGCATTAAAAGTATTTATCACATTACAGTTATGAAAACGTATGCCTTTCGAATTGATTATGCATTGTGGTTCTCTTATCCATATCGAGCTATGTTGACTTCTGACACCTCTTGTTTTGTGAGCTAATTATCAAGGGTGTATTGGTGATTTTTTTTATTACCAGGTGCATGTTTACGGTAACCCATGTGGAGCTTCATACTTACATAAGAAGAAATACTCGATGCCAGCCTAAGAAATTTGGTCCTTTATGGGCATTTCTGTTTGCTGTAGACCTTGCATGAATATTGGCTAAAAGATCGTATTTGTTCAAACTGACAGTCTGCAAATAAATCAAAGCATTCAAGAAATATGCATTATCAGATTTATGAACTTTAGTGGTTATTTTCATGTTGATTTAATAGCCATTCTCTGCACTTGAACTATTTTTGCAGGCATGGTGGTAATGAAATTCCTCAAAATTTGTTTCACACTATCACAACAATGCAGCAAACTCATTTTATGAAAATATCGTTGCTCAGGCAACTATTTGCCATGGCAACAGTCAGCAATATGTGAAAAACTTATTTTTAGCATTTTGATATTTTTAACCCTGAAAATATCTTTTTTGCGAATGGTTGTAATGACAAGCAATACTCCATTTTCCATATTTACCTTCTCTCGTGAAAATGATTTAAAAATAAATATAGGGATTACCTCCGTTACCATGGTTAACAAAATCACTATTATGTTAATATTTCAAGAAATTTGTGATATTGAATGTGGAGTACCTTATAGACTCTATGTTATAAATGATTGGCAAATATTGCATAACAATATGCATTGGCCTCTATAAACCAATTTCAAGGGTACCATATGACCTCTGACCTCAACCTTCACAGTCTTTGTAATTTTTCAAGGTCACATCCATTTTGTAATGTTTTTTAAGTCAAAATGGGGGCTTCATAAATCCCTCTGTTTTGGGTTTGATTTATCCTGTATGTGGTTATTAGTCCCCTACCGGCATCGCCGAAGGGGACTTTAGGTTTGCACTTCGTCAGTCCGTCAGTCCGTCCGTCAGTCCGTCACGCTCAAGTTTTCCGGACTTTTTTTCTAAACCGTTCCACATATTGAGCTAATATTTGGTATGTGAGTCTACCATCATGAGTTACAGATGAAGTTCGTGTTTGGTTCCGGTCCACTGAGTTTGGACGGAGTTATAGGACTTGGACTTTGACTATTTCGGTAAAATATCAGTTTTCCGGACTTTTTTTCTAAACTGTTCCATATATTGAGCTAATATTTGGTATGTGAGTCTACCATCATGAGTTACAGATGAAGTTTGTGTTTGGTTCCGGTCCACTGAGATTGGACAGAGTTATGGGACTTGGACTTTGACTATTTCGGTAAAATATCAGTTTTCTGGACTTTTTTTCTAAACCGTTCCACATATTGAGCTAATATTTGGTATGTGAGTCTACCATCATGAGTTACAGATGAAGTTCGTGTTTGGTTCTGGTCCACTGAGTTTGGACAGAGTCATGGGACTTGGACTTTGACTATTTCGGTAAAATATCAGTTCTCCGGACTTTTTTCCTAAACCGTTCCACATATTGACCTAATATTTGATATGTGAGTCTACCATCATGAGTTACAGATGCAGTTCGTGTTTGGTTCCGGTCCACTGACTTTGGACGGAGTTATGGGACTTAGACTTTTACTATTTCGGTAAAATATCAGTTTTTCAGACTTTTTTTCTAAACCGTTCCACATATTGACCTTATATTTGGTATGTGAGTCTACCACTATGGGTTACAGATCAAGTTCGAGTTTGGTTCCGGTCCATTGATTTTGGACTGAGTGATGGGCCTTTGACTTAGAAAATTTTGGTAAAATATAGGTTTTCCAGACCTTTTTCTTAACCGTTTCAGATATTTAGCTGATATTTGCATTGTTAATCAACTACTATGGGTTACAGATCAAGTTTGAGTATTGGTTGGGTCCATTGATTTTTGACGAAGTTATGGGCCTTGGGCTAGGAAAACTTTTCTTTAACTATTTTTGCTGGTATCACTGAATTATTCCACCGGTAGGGGACTCCTGTATTGCCTTGCAATACGATCCACACTTGTTCAATGTCAAAGTAATGCATCACAATTCAGTGAACTTGATCAGAAATATAGGACAGAACAAATAAAAATTACAATAATTTGCCATAAAACTTACCTTGTCTTTTTTAAGTAGATTGAATGCCAAATTAAGTTCATTTCTTTCTGTGTCGGATAACTGTCTGTATTCCTTTCTTATTCTCACATCTCCTTTCTCTGGGAGATGTAGTAGAGTTCCTAACCATTTTTTATCAGCTGATGATAATGGTATTTCAAACTTTGCTGTCAGTGACCCCTCTTTGTGCTTCCTGTGTGTATTACTTGGTAATAATGATGTTGAACTATTCAGAGCTGTGGATACTATTTGAGGTTTTCCATCAACCATTACTGCATGAATGAAAACACTAGAATGGACACATCCAACAAGGGAGCAAATTAAAATAAAGCATGTAGTAATCCTCTTTGTTATAATCTAAAATATAAAAATAACAATTATTTATCCTTTTTGTTATTTTTTCAAGTTTAAAAATTATTCTTAGTTCTCCCTTTGTGATATTCTTATGTTTAGTTACCCACTTGGTGGTGTTTTTATGTTTAGTTATCCTTTTTGTTATTTTATGTTTAGTTACTCCCTTTGTGAAGTTCTCATGTTAAGATATACTCTTTGTGATGTTCTTGTGTTTAGTTATCCTCTTTGTGATGTTCTTTTGTTTAGTTATCCTCTTTGTGGTGTTCTTATGTTTAGTTACCCCCTTTGTGGTGTTCTTTTGTTTAATTATCCTCTTTGCGATGTTCTTATGTTTAATAATCCCCTTTGTGCATTGTGGTGTTCTTATGTTAAGTTATCCTCTTTGTGATGTTCTTGTAATTAGTTATCCCTTTTTGGTGTTCTTGTGTTTAGTTACCCCCTTTCTGGTGTTCTTGTGTTTAGTTATCCTCTTTGTGATGTTATTATGTCTAGTTATCCCCTTTGTGATGTTCTTATCTTTAGTTATCTCTTTGTGATGTTCTTATGTTTAGTTGTCCTCTTTTTGATGTTCTTTTATTTGGTTATCCTCTTTCTGATGTTCTTGTGTTTAGTTACCCCCTTTGTGGTGTTCTTATGTCTAGTTATCCTCTTTGTGATGTTCTTATGTTTAGTTATCCTCTTTGTGATGTTCTTATGTTTAGTTATCCTCTTTGTGATTTTCTTGTGTTTAATTATCTCCTTTGTGGTGTTCTTATGTCTAGTTATCCTCTTTGTTATATTCTTATGTTTAGTAATCCTCTTTGTGATGTTCTTATGTTTAATAATCCCCAAAATATGCCCTGGTAAATTGACAGAAAAGGACCAAACCTGCAAAAGTGACAATATTTCCTTTAATATGAAGAAATATTCTGTATTTTTATATATTTCTCTCTGTTTCTTTTCACTGACTTTACATTGCCGAAATTATCTACGGAGAAAAATTCGGAGGTCGGCAAAGTAAAGAAAAATATTCCACGACCACCTACCTTTGTCATGATATCCACAAAACTTTTACCAAACACTTAAAACTTATTCCAAAATTTATTCCAGATCATTATTTTAAATATCAATCTATATTATCTTAGTTTCATACATTGTAACATTGTCCATGTTTTGGAGTTTCCAGGTACAAGGAAGTGCCTGGGGATGTGATTTTACACAGGAATGGCGACACAAAGATACAAAATATCATGATTTTATCTTTCATTTTGGAAATAAATAAATCCACTTCTCTAGTCAAATTAAAACCCTTTTATGTCTCAATTCTTCAAACCGGCGCCATTTTAATACCCTTCCGACATTTTTGTGACCAGAAAAAAAATCCATTTTAAGTTCTGCCAGGGACTAATATAACAGTTATATTAGTCCCAGGTTCTGCCAATACCAGGTTAAGAAATACCCATTGTACACAACTTTTTAACCCAAATGTGTTCCTTTGATTTTCGTGTGTGTTTGTGTTTTACAAAATATGAAAAGGAAAGGAAATGGGGTAAATGTCAAGGGGACAACATTGGCGGATCCGGGAGGGGGTGGGTTCCGGGGGGTGGAACCCCCCTTTTTTGGACAATCATGTATTTTTAATGAATATCCTAGATATCATAAATTTAACAAGGAAATAGATAACAGCAACAAACGAACATATTTGCATTATCGATTATGCAATCACTCCTCTATTATTTGGAAACATCCAATATCTTAGTTAGAAAATTTTGTTTAATAACTAAATGCAAAGCTCTGTCCTTAGCTGATTTTTTGGCTTTCTTTTGTGACCTTTTGGATCATTTGTTCTCTATCAGCTTTTATGCATCTTTTGATATCCAGATTTCCAATGTTTTGGAATTTATCTGCACTGAAGAGACATAAGTTGTCGAAATGGCCATATGCAGAAAGTAAATTTACAGTATCTATTTCAAAATGACGACAAAAAAATCCATTCATTTATTAATCGCTTTTTATCTGTTGTTCATTCACCCACCTGAATGCACTCCCAAAGCGACAACCAAAATTAAAAGTCCACCAGGCATGTTTGAACTGTCCTGAAAAAAAATACATTGACAGATATCTACATCTTTGTATCATGGAATCGGCTTCAATGGAAGACATCTTGCCCCGTTAAATCGTGATGATAATGTCTCTTAAAACATACTTTTATTGTTTTTGTCGTCTTGCACCCGTCTGTCTGTTATAAAATGTTGTAAAAGCCACCTGGCCTAAAAAGTCTTGCGAGCTTTAGCCACCAATTTGCGTCCATCGTCCGTCATCCGTCTGCAAACAATTTCCAGAACTATTCTAAAAACTGCTTGGCCAATTGTTACCAAACTTGGCCTGAACCATCACAAGGGCATGCTGTTTCAAGTTTGTAACTAAGTCCGTAGGCCAAACAACATGGCTGCTGAAAACAGACACAGGGTAAAATTTATCAGAATTGCAAGATCTACCTGCCCGCAATTTTGAAAAAAATCGGGAAACCCGTCTTGGAGTTATTGCCCTTTTTAAGCAAAATTTTCAAATTTTTAATATTTCTTACTAGTTTATATCAACTCGATATTTGAAACGGTTTTCAAGAAGTAACAATTTACAACGTTTTCCAATACTTCTTGAAAACCGTTTCAAATATCGAGTTGATATTAACTAGGCATTTTAACATGACAGTAGTTTACCAGATGATGCCCTTTAAGACTTTATATTTTCCTACGTCTTTAATCTAAAATTGATAATGATCTGTCCACTTAAACCAAAGGTATCCTGTTCACA
>MJUU01064816.1:19700-57965 GCA_002080025.1 Modiolus philippinarum
ACCTGTCATTGCTATTGATTGTTGTGTACATGTGTGTATAATGCAACATAGTTCCTACATCTACAACACTTATCCTTGTTTATAGTTTCTACTTTATATACGAGGAAAATTTATTGTTAGACTTTACATTCATTATAAGGATAAGTTTAAAGTACATAATCAATCTTCAATGTATTCAGAAACATAACTAAATTCTCCCAACTTAACATAATTGGGAGAACACGATAGAATGGTTTATCATAAGAGATTTAGTTTTCACAACTTGTGATGCTTGTATATCGCTTGTTATCAAATCTCGATATTTAATTACAAATTATAATTAACTCTCTGAAGCTCGTTTATTAATATTGTGTAATTAGATAGCTCGATTTGATAACAAGTGATATACAAGCCTCACTCATAATGAAACCTATAATTATACTACAGTCTGTTTTGTTCACGCTATTTTTGTATGAAATTTGAAAATAAATGCATAAATATAATAAGTGCCTTTCCTTACTTCGAGTTAAATTCTTTGTTTTGTAATGAAAATAACAGAAAATACAAGTTAGTAAGCAGTGATTCATAGTTTTCATAACGAGAAAGAATTGTATATCGATGGATATCAACTAGAGTTATGTAATTTCAAAATATAATAAACGAGCCTTTGGTGAGTTTATTATATTTGAAATTACATAACGAGAGTTGATATCCAGCGATATACAATTCTTTTGAGTTGTTAAAACTATTTCTCTATGATTTTCAAAATAAATGCAGTGAATGTTTAGTGCAGGACTGCTGTTTTTGCTTCAAATAACAACACCGTTGCTAGGTAACGTTAATCATGGCCAAAGAGATTTCACAATGGTCCAATAGAAACGTCGAAAAAATAATAGCACACCACACATGATGTGTTATTACTTGGTGCTCGACCAATGAAATTCTTTTAAAAGCGATTCAACAAGTTCATATCTAACTCTAGCTTCAAAGCCTCGTTATGTTCCAAAAATAACTAATCATGCAAGGAATAGATAATAAACCTATATCATAAGAGAAATATAGACTACACCACAAGATCCCGTTCATTACCATATTTTATCCACTAGAGGTAGTTAAATTTAAAAATTTTAATTGCGAGGCTTGCCGAGCATTTTAAAATTTTTAAATTTAACTATCGAGAGTGGATAAGATATGGTAAAATATGGTAATAATCGGGATAAAGTGGTGTAATCTTTTTTTCTAATGATCAATGATAAACACTGAGAACTGTATTCCGAATAGATTTGGCGGGAAATAGCACGAGGCTTTATTCAACATAAGTTGAATAAAGAAAATTTATCCATTGGGTCAAAACCGGTTTAAACTTGACATGCTTTATTGGGCTTATCTACTAAATTTATCACAATTCTGTATCCCAGTATTCTGTAGTTTTATCATGTACAATTACGTATGATTCTATGGTAAAAGATTTTTCTATTTCATTTTAGGGCTATTCCATTAAAAAGGATGTACCAGGGTCGGAAGGCAGAAAATGAAAATTCTTGTGGGTTCTTGTCGAATTTATATCTTACTGCTATATTCATATTTGTCTATTACCCTTGGTTGTGGGGGTAGTAGAAGATTGCCTTCTGACCCTGGTACATGCATTTTAATGGAAAAGCCCTTATATAAAATAGCCTTTGATCATATATCATTCCTCAGACCTTCAACTCTTTGTCTGATATTAAGACATAGAGCTGATGGAGAGTATGATTTGAAAAATGTCTTGTAATAATTAAGATTTATTATTTGAAGAATTTTTCTGTTAATATTGATGATATTTGACAGTCAAACCACTGTTTTTATTTTAGGTCAAGTACTTTCAAGAGAAAATATAGAAAATATTATAAAATTTGCAAAAGAAGAAAATCTAATACTGATGGCTGATGAGGTATGAAATTAAACAAACATTACTTTTGTTTGCTGAAAAACTTTACTTTCTTAAATTTCTTATGAAATTAAAACATTTGGGTATTTGGATCCACCATTTTTTGTTTTAGCTGAGTTGCAACAAATTTGAACTCAGATATTGGTTCGATGGTTCTGGCTGGAGGGGGATTGGATGGTTTAGTGGGCGTCAAACAGTGGTTTCAGGATGGTAGCTAAAAA
Organism: Modiolus philippinarum; assembly: GCA_002080025.1. Lineage (NCBI taxonomy): Eukaryota > Metazoa > Mollusca > Bivalvia > Mytilida > Modiolidae > Modiolus > Modiolus philippinarum. Next base: position 21,828 of record MJUU01064816.1, read on the forward strand.
AAGTTTACATCCAATTGAAATGAAACTTGAATGATTGTTAGTACTTGGTAGGGAGTAGCCCTATTGATTTTGGAGAAAATAGGTCAAAGGTCAAGGTCACATTGACCGAAAATAGACAGAAAATTTCAGGAGAATTTGGTTTCGAGATGATAATTCGAAAAGTTTACAATAAATTGATATGAATCGTAGATATTGTTGGGTATAAGAAAGATTGGAACCCTATTGATTTTAGAGAAAGTATGTGAAAGGTCAAGGTCACAGTGACTTAAAAATAGATTGAAAATTCAATGAAAATATGGTTTCTGGATTAAACTTAAATAGTATACATTCAACTGAAATGATATTTGTAGATGTTGTTGGACATGAGAAGGGGGAAGCCTATCAATTTTGGAGTAAGTAGGTCAAGGTCACACTGACAGAAAATAGATTGAAAATTTCAGAAAAATTTGGTTACTGGATGATGACTCAAAAAGTTTTCTTCCAATTGATATGAAACTTGGAAATATTGTTGGATAGGAGAAAGGGAGGAACCCTGTTAATTTTGGAGAAAGTAGGTGAAAGGTCAAGGTCACAGTGACTTAAAATAGATAGAAAATTTTAGAAAAATTTGGTTTCTGGATAATAACTCAAAAAGTTATCATCCAATTTAAATGAAACTTGAATATATTGTTTGGAAATAGGAGGGGAGGAACCCTATTGAATTTGGAGAAGGTTTCCAGATGATTATTTAAAAGGTTTAATGAAACGTTATGGCGGATTTCTCAGATGATTAACATATTTTATTTGCAATTCTTCAATGAACATACCAATATTCCTCTAGTAACACCTATAAAACTCCTTCTAAACTCCTGTCTTTAGTCTGCTTATCAATTACTCAACTTTCTATAGAATTCTACTGTATACCAATTTGTACTGCCTGAAGGGGTTTACCTTGATACTCCAGTGATGACAAATTGGTATACAATATAATTCTATAGAAAGTTGAGTAATTGATTAGCAGACAAAAGACAGGAGTTTAGAAGGAGTTTTATAGGTGTTACTAGAGGAATATTGGTATGTTCATTGAAGAATTGCAAATAAAATATGTTAATCATCTGAGAAATCTGCCATAATATTATTGGATACTGATTTATATATTGAAACATCAAGATATTTGACAGTAAATAAGAAACCTGAAATTTGACCTTTTTGATTTCTTATGTTTATGGATATTAGGAAGGAAAGATAATAGAAAATTTTAGAAACATTTTGGCCCTGGACAAATACTTTTCAAAAGTCCTCATTAACTTGGTCACATAGTTGCAACTTGGCTTGTGTGCCCTGGTGCTACTTGTTAAAGTCATTATTGGGGTGTCATAAGTTAGCAAATGTTCATAGTCCAAATATATTCCTACCACCAGCTGAATCAGTTTTCTTTACCACTTGTCAATTGATGGAACATTTATTAATTGTAAATTAATGAGGATGATATGGAAATGTTCAATACAACAATGTTAACAAATGTCCCAATGAGAGTTCAATTTTGAATGTAGATATTGACTTCAGTAGACTGATGACCAGCTCTTTTGGAAGACTCTAATTTTGTTTTATAAATCAAATCATGTTACGATTTAACCCCCTATTTATGCAGAAATATATATTTATTATCACTGTTTTCTAGGTATATCAACATAATATTTATGCCGAGGGATCTGCATTTCATTCCTTTAAAAAGGTCCTTACAGAGTTGGGACCAGACTATAATGATATAGAGTTAGCTTCATTTATGTCCACATCTAAAGGATTTATGGGAGAGTATGTATAGTTCCTTGGTTAGGTTAAAACCTCAGATATGATATTCATATGCAGTTACATGTTTGTAAATAGTTTTAGTATTTCATTGAATAATGTACAGTCAAACTTCCATGGCTTGAACACCCAAGGGACCGTTTAAAACAATTTGAGCCTACTGGGTGTTTGAGATATCGAGGTCAAACGACCTTTAAACTTGAACAAAGGGACTACAGAAAGGGTTTGAGGTATCCTTGGTGTTCAAGCCATTTAAGTTCTACGGTAGTTATTGCTTTTTACTAACAATAGGGCCTGTAAGTCTCGTACAATTTTGGAACTTCCGGCATCAAAACTTGTACCCGGAACTAAGATATATGACGTTTCAAACAAAAACCTTGAACGTCACAATCCTCTTTACGTCATGTTTTGGCGGGAAACTTTTTCAAATTGCCTGTTTATTGTGGATTCTCGTTAGTCACATGACTAGATTTACAGACCCTATTTCAAAAATCTTTTTGGATTGTTAGATAAAAGATTTGATTGTCAAAGTCTGGTAAAGATACATAACTTGCATGCTGTATACCTCGATGAAGTTTGCAATATGTCACATCCGCAAATTAAACAAAATATCAATATACCAATCAATATTTACTTTATAACTTTACCATAATGTAAATTTTATTATTTTTATGTGATAAAAGAACTATATCTGTGAGAAACAATAAAAAAAGTAACAAAATAGTTACATTTTGCTGTTCTCATCAATTTCATTCCATAAGAGATCAAAATGTTCTCCCAAGTGAACTTGCAATTTCATTGGCTGTTGAAAGGATCACAAACTTATCTTCAAACATTAAAATATACCTTAAATGAATGTATTAAGGTCTTATATCAATATAACAGGTATTAATAACTTAATGCCTACAGTTTATTGATCATAAATTCCCAATGAATGCTTTGTTTTGTGGATTTCCATGTCTACTCTTTGTCAATTTCATTTCCGCTTCGTCACAGTGTTTTTGAAAGAGGCCCTCAACAGGGTGAAATGTGGAAAACAATAAAAAAAATGTTTTTAAATCAGAATAAGAGAAATAAAATCTATCATTTGCAAGTCATTGGTTATCCTAGGTCTACAGTCTCAATTTTAAGCTCAAACTTTTAGTTGTTTAACCCTTTTGACAGTAGAACTATGATAACCATCAGTTCGAAAGGATAGTTACCATATATCTACTATGGCTGAATTGGAAAAAATATAGTTGCATTGATCCATTACAAAATTTTTTTTCAGATGTGGATTTCGTGGTGGTTACTGTGAAGCGATCAATTTCGACCCAGCAGTGAAACAACAACTCCTGAAATCAATATCAGCAAAACTGTGTTCGTCAGTTTCTGGTCAGGTAAATAAGAAATTTGAACAATTTTGATATGCTTGTGATTATAGTTGACTTGTAAATGTAATAAATATTTTAAACTAAGACAGCTCTCTGATTTTCAATTAAGCTTGAAGTGATAATGTATATGTATATGTCCCATGGAATTGCAAATTAACATTGTGTATATCTTTTGAAAAGTTTGTGATATAGGGGTTTCATATTTAACATGTGTATTGCTAAGATCTTTCATAACAATGGTAATAGAATACAAAAGGAACATAAACATGTCAATAAGAGGCATGACAAAGGAGAAAGACGGATAAAGAAAGCACAAAGACATGCAAGATTGGCACAAAATACTACAATTACAAACATTCAGAATTAAGCACTAACAGTGTGAATTAATTCTTCCAAAAGGGTAAGCATTTCAATATAAGTGAATGTTTAATATGAAAAAATATATTTAATATTAAAAAAAATAAGACTATAAAAATATCACTATTCATGCTGAAAGTTATTAATTTCTCTATTAAAAAAAGACACAAAAAATGCTGACTAGATTATCTTAAGTTTTGAAAGCATGCAAAGATGGTAGTTGCTGTCAGGGGGCATCAGTGAATTGTTTCCATAATTATTGATTCATTTAAAGATTTATGTAGTGTTGTGATATGCTCATGGTGCTTTTATGTTAACAATCATGACTACAAACTATTAATAAACATCTAGATAGGTCTTGATAAAAGGGCTGTTCCAGAAATAATTTTATAGGGTGTTGGGAGGCACTTTTATAAGGACACATCATACATAAAATTTTAATTCCTGTTTCATTGCTTCTTCAGTGAAAGTCTCCAGTATACCCCACAACCCATTAAATTTTGATTAAAGTGCCTTTGGACATATTTAGACAGATTATATTTGTGAATAGATAAATAAGAAAAATGTTATTCTATCAATGTATTGTAGGCGGCAATGGATGTGGTAGTTAATCCTCCAGCTTCAAATGAACCTTCATATGAACTCTTTATACAGGTATGCAACATTTTATTCCAACCTTCATTTCTTATGAAAAAATTTTTATGGCAGATTTCCTGGATCATTAACATACAATATTTGCAATTCTTCAATGAACATATTAATATTCCTTAAGTAGCACCTATAAGAACACCTTCAAAACTCCTGTCTTTTATTTGTCAATCAACCAATCAAACTTCTTTAGAATTCTATTGTATACCAATTTATACTGCCTGATGGGGTTTACCTTGATACTCCAGTGATCACAAATTGGTAGACAATAGAATTCTATAGAACTTTGATTGGTTGATGAATAGACAAAAGACAAGCGTTTAGAAGGAGTTGGTATAGGTGTTACTTGAAGAATATTGGTGTGTTCATTGACGAATAGCAAATATAATATGTAAATGAACCAGGAAATCCACCATAAGATACTTTGAATAAGCCTGTCAGTCAATCTGATAGTACATTGAATTACAATGTATATGTACACAGATAACAGATTTTATTTAACCAATTAAGGGTCTTTGCAGATCAATATTAACATTGAACAATCATGATTAAGCCAGGAACAAAGAAAAAAAGAAAACATAAACATTACATATTTCATTAGCGTTTAGAAGGAGTTGGTATAGGTGTTACTTGAAGAATATTGGTGTGTTCATTGAAGAATAGCAAATATAATATGTAAATGATCCAGGAAATCCACCATAAGATACTTTGAATAAGCCTGTCAGTCAATCTGATAGTACATTGAATTACAATGTATATGTACACAGATAACAGATTTTATTTAACCAATTAAGGGTCTTTGAAGATCAATATTAACATTGAACAATCATGATTAAGCCAGGAACAAAGAAAAAAAAAGAAAACATTAACATTACATATTTCATAGAACAATGCATTTTTTTATGTATGAAAATATATTAAACAAAGTATTTGCCTTATATTTTGACAACACAGTCATCTTCATGGATGCAAAAAAAAAAAAATGTCACTAGATACAGAGTAAACAACATTACACCCCAGATAACCGAAATCCTTGTCTTTTACTTTATATCAATTGTTTAGAGAAAAAACTGTAATGAATTAGAAAATGATGCAATCAATATACAATAACTGTTTTATATTAAGAAATATAAAAATAGATTTATAGTAAATAAGAACATATTTAATTGATGAAGTGTCTGAACATGGGTAAGTGTGATATACACAAGTAGTTGTAAATAAAGTGATATAAGTCAGATACATCCAGATTGCTGAACTTTTCAGTTTGACTCTTTGACCAAATACTATTTGACTTTGCACAAATTTTGATTCAGGATTTAAAATGGAACTCAATTTGGCAAGTGGTTAGAAATTAAAATAATCTGTATTGCAGAACAATATTTCCTTTCATCACACAATATTGACACGAAAGATAGCCTGCCTTGAATTCCAGTGATATGTTTTCGATTTAAAGTCTTTAGCCAAAGAATTATGTACTTGTATTGCAATTGGGTGATTTCACAATCATTTACAATGTAAGTCTTCTGTTTCTGCAACAATATGTTTATAATCATATTATTATGTTTTTATGCCCCCGTGAAACGAAGTTTCGGGGGGCATATAGTTTTTGGTCTGTCTGTCTGTTTGTCCACAAAAAACTTTAACATTGGGTATATCTTTTGAATGGTAAATTATAGGGCTGTCATATTTTGCATGTGTATTCCTTGTGGCAAGACCTTTCAAACGATACCAAAATTTTGGACCTCGTGACCTTGACCTTGACATGTGATGGACTTTTTGAAAAAAATAATAAACTTTAACATTGGGTATATCTTTTGAATGGTAAGTGATATGGCTTTCATATTTTGCATGTGCATTCCTTGTGGCAAAACCTTTTAATTGGAACCAGAATAGTTGACCTTGTGACCTTGACCTTGGCCTGTGAACAACTGCATAAAAACTTTTACATTGAGTATATCTTTTGAATGGTAAATGATAGGGCCGTCATATTTTTGCATGTGTATTCCTTGTGGCAAGACCTTTCAAACAATACCAAAATTTTGGACCTCGTGACCTTGACCTTGATATGTGATGGACTTTTTGAAAAAAATAATAAACTTTAAAATTGGTTATACCGTATAGCGGGAAATTTTCGCGGTGTTTTTATTTTCGCATATTTTCGCGGACGGACTTAAATCGCGAAAATAATTTCCGCGAATATTTTATGTATTATTATGATATATAAAGCACATTTGATAATCCGCGAAAATTTAAAACGCTTGAATTTTTAACATACTTTTTTCACTCAAATCCGCGAAATTTTTAACTTGCGAAAATAACCCGCTATACGGTATCTTTTGAATGGTAAGTGATATGGCTTTCATATTTTGCATGTGCATTCCTTGTGGCAAGACCTTTTAATTAGTACCAGAATAGTTGACCTTGTGACCTTGACCTTGGCCTGTGAACAACTGCATAAAAACTTTAACATTGAGCATATCTATTGAATGGTAAGTGATAGTTCTTTCATACTTTGCATGTGTATTCCTTGTGGAGAGACCTTTCAATTGGTACCAGAATATTTGACCTTGTGACCTTGTCCTTGGCATGTGACTGTCAGGTAAAATTTCACCAAAAATGAAATTATATTTTGTTTTATTTTATATTTATATAGAAATTAAACTCATTTATGATGAAATGTTTCTTGATATCTATAGAAATTTTTTTGTAAAAAAGATTTTTAAAATCATTCAGCATATTTTCTTCATTTATTCACTTTCGTTTTACATATATCTATATATGTATTATATATATCAAGGATGAGGATGTCACTAAAAATATCTATTATTTCATTTCTTCTCTTCTGTGTATACCTCCACTTTTGGGGAACCAGTATTGATGATCCCTGGTGTAATCAAAGTACTGATAACACTGATAAACAGAACACAATGAGTTGGCTATAAATGTTCCAAAAGGGGGGGGTGAAATTGTTTTCTTAATAATGCTTGGATAATGATTGGAAGGGTTCATTTGGGTGACTTCTGTGTTTGCATCCAATTGCAATCATCATTTGATGTGATTAAACTTTTCTGTTGATACCAGAATTTATTTCTACAAATTATTTTGTCAGAAAGACATTCATTGTTCAATGTTGCTAAATGTTTCTTCTTTACTTCTACCTGGGGGCATAAGTGTTTTTTTTTAATTTACAGGAAAAAGAAAGAGTGTTAGGAGATTTGAGAAAGAAAGCCAGCATGGTGACAAAAACATTTAATTCCATGGACAGAATAACATGTAATGTTGTACAGGGAGCTATGTATGCATTCCCACAAATTCACATGCCTGATTCTGCTATTGCTGAAGCCAAGGTAATATAATGAGAAAAAAAAGAGGAATTTCAAATTCTTTAATTCAGATACTACAGTACACACGGAGTGTTTCAATTACAATATATTCAGGTCTGACATATTTCACACAGCAAACACCAGCAAATGTCAGTGTAAACACCAGCATCTTACTGTTGTTAATTACATGGAAATATATTGGCAAGTTTTAATGTCGGCGGTAACACCAGCATTTCACCAGCAATTGTCTGTATTTCCACTCATGTCAGAGACCCAGTGTTTTGTAACTGAAACACTCTGTATGTATTGTATAACCTTTGAAAATAACTGTATTAGCATTTTAAATAACTATTTCAGACCTTTTGAGAGGAGACAGTTTTTAGACATTTTTAAATACCCAGTATGAGACCATTTTGTGGAGCTAGCAATCAGTAATTGTTCCTGTATACAAAACTGATAAGGATTTTTTTAAGAAACCCTGCATTGGAATTTGAAAATCTCTGAATAAAGAGATACATCTTTTATTCAAACTCATTATGAAAATATGAAATATACATTAAAAAGACATGATTTAAAAAGGTTTTGACAAAGTCTCTTAACATTTCACTTCAAAGTGCAGTAAGATTGATTTAATATGATAAATTTATCACATTTGAGACCTGCCAGTACTTATATATGTATATCTGGATGGGATAAATAGAAACTATGCCTAACGAAAAGGCCAGATAGACTAATCTTGAACCTGAAAGCTAAGATACCATGTCCACCTCTTGCTTCAGGATGTGGGATAAAAGATATCTTAGTCTGAGATCAGGCTATACATCTATCTCCTTTTCACGGGGGTTTGATACTTTTTCTTGCTTTAATAACACTATGAAATAATTCACAAAACCATGATTAGCTTTGACTTTCACAAAAAAATATCACATTCTCGGGAAAAGCATGATGTCATAATTAGTTTATGGAAGCTTGATTGAAACTTTGTTGTCAACAATCATCGGGGATTTTAAATCTCCATTTAAATAGATTGCATTACTTGCAGTGCATGATAAATCACTGTATAATAGGTAGATTTTTATTCTTTATATATAAACAGTAAAATTATTACTTCAGACAATAAATAATATTGGATAAATCGCATGAAATTCGAAGCCATGATAGACATCGTAATTATTTTTGAACATACTTTTGATTGAACTGAGATAGCTCCAAACAAAGGTATAAGGCAGAGAATTCTCCCAGCTACAAAATCATTAGATATCTCAATTCCTTAGGCAAGAAATTATTGTCTACACTACTACACCCATTGATCAGATAAAAATGTCATGAGTGATATTTTTTATTGCATTATTGAATTCAGTCAACTGTGAGGTGAAAAAAAAAAGAAAAAAAAAAGTACAATTTGAATTTTATTGCAAAAAAGTACAATTTGAATTTTATTGCATGATTAACTTCATTTTTTGCATGATTGACATTATGGTGAGTGTTTCACCATTTTGACATTAGTAGTACATGTATAGAGATTACCAATTTAAGAGATTGATTTTATCTTATTGTGTATCAACATTTCTCTTATACAATTAGGATTAATCATCAAGGTTATGAGACATTTTATTTCAAGTATACTGTATTAATGAAAAAAAAATTTATGTCGCAAAGATTGAAAAATTAATATAATAAAATTGTCTTACTATTTTTCCTCTACAGAAACGAGGGGTACCACCAGATGTTATGTATTGTTTCGATTTATTGGAGAATACAGGTATATGTGTTGTACCAGGTTCAGGGTTTGGTCAAAAACCAGGAACTTCACATTTTAGGTAAGTTTAATAAATACAGTATGTTCAGGGTTTGGTCAAATGCCAGAAACTTCACATTTAAGGTGGTACAGGGATCTAAAATCTGTTAGATAGAATTTTCTGATATTTTCATGATTTGTTCTTTGTTATAAGCTGGGCATACAAAAAAATAAAATAAAAATTGGGGGTCACCGGCCATATAAGAATGAAATATGTCATGTAAAAAATCAGCTTTTTTTTTGGTTGAAATAAAAAGGAAAATTGGCGAAATTTAATTTATTATTATACGCCCGTCTTTGAAGGGACGTATTATGGTATACCGGTGTCCGTCCGTCCGTCTGTCTGTCCGTCCGTCCACACGTCGTACTCTAACTAGAGAACGCTTTGATAATTTTTCTTGAATTTTGCAGGATTGTTGGGTATGACGGAAGAAAGCTCCCTATCGTTTTATTTTGTCTTTGGATTTTTCGTTCCAGAGTTATGGGACTTTGATTATTTCAGAAAAGCTTGAAATTGCAATTTTCGTCCACATGTCGTACTCTAACTAGAGAACGCTTTGATAATTTTTCTTGAAACATTGCAGGATTGTTGGGAATGACGGAAGGAAGCTCCCTATCGTTTTATTTTGTTGATGGATTTTTCGTTCCAGAGTTATGGGACTTTGATTATTTCAAAAAAGCTTAAAATCTCAATTTTTGTCCACATGTCGTATCTAACTAGAGAACGCCTTGATCATTTTTCTTGAAAATTTGCAGGATTGTTGGGTATGACGAGAGAAAGCTCCCTATTATTTTATTTTGTCGATGGATTTTTCGTTCCAGAGTTATGGGACTTTGATTATTTAAAAAAAACATGAAATACCATTTCTGTTCACACGTCATATTTTAGCTAGAGAACGCATTATTCATTTTTCTTGAAACTTTGCAAGATTGTTGGATATGACGGAAGAAAGCTCTCGATCGTTTTATTTTGTGGAAGGATTTTTCGTTCCAGAGTTATAGGACTTTGATTATTTCAAAAAAGTATGAAATTGTAATTTCTGTCTACACATTGAAATCTTTTATTTTAAGACATTACTACCCCTAAACCAATATACATTTTTTACTGCTTAACATCAGATGAAATAATTGATACATATCAGAAGTCCCTTGTCATGTTTGATCATATGGTGTTCTTATTTCAAGAATCATTTAATCAGTTTGCTTTTAAAGTGGGGACGGGCGTATCATGCGCTCTTGGCGCAGCTGTTTATTTTAGTTACATCAGATAGAATTTTTTGGTAATTTATAGCTAATATACTGTCCATGAAAAAAAACATATTTTTGAATAAATCGCGAAAAACAGATTTTTTCCTATTATTTCTATACAAATTGACTCACCTTAATGAAACAGGAGTTTGTTGAAAAGGTTCAATATTCTACATGGTTACGCAAAAAAAAGTGATATATTTTATCACATTTAACCACGATAAGACATTGAAAATGGTTTCAGCAACATTCCATAGTGAATTCCATTTTTTGTCACATGCACAGGAATGATGCACAATTTAAACTCCTGTACACCCTTATACAGTCTGTTCAGGGTTTGTACAAATGCCAGGAACTTCACATTTTAGTTCAGTTTAATGAATACAGTCTGTTCAGGGTTTGTACAAAAACCAGGCACTTCACATTTTAGTTTAATTAAATTTATACAGTGTAGAGTTCATTGCATCATATGACTTGAAAAAAAGTACAAATAAAATATATTTAATGTCTTAACAACAATCTATCATATGTTTTCTGTATTTGTGTGTGCCAAATCTGCTATGATTTACAAAACAAAAAGCACATTACAAAAAATATCAATCTTTTCATTACAAAAAATATCAATCTTTTCTCTAGGTTTGACACAGAGTATATACAAAACAATTATTTTTATCAAAGCTTTATTGACAAAAAAGTAAATGTTTCAATGAAGTATAAAGAAATCATTATATGTCTTTTCTGCAGGAGATCTAGGCAAGAGATACCAATAAAAATTTCAGCATGGAGTCTCAAGGAAACATAAAAGTAAAAAGGAAATTTTAGATTGAGATTAATAATTAAAGTGTTTTTTTTTCTCTAATTCTAATGCTGTTCTCTTCAATTTCATTCTATAGGAGATCAAAGTGTTCTCCAACATGTGGATATAAAATTGATATCGTGATTATATTTGATATTGAAAAGGTCAATATACCTTAACTAAATTTATTTTGAGTATAAATCAATATTAAAAGTATTTACTCAAAGCATACATTGTTTATTTATCTAGAATCACCTATGATCAATTTGCTTTGTTGATTTCCATGCAATGTTAACTTCATATCTGGTGACGTCATGGTATTGATTTTAGAGGTTCGAGACAGGATATAATCTGAAACACATGAAAATGTCATTAATTTTAGAATTAGAGAAATAAAATCTATCATTTGCAAGTCATTGCTTATCATAGTTCTACTGTCTCAAGGGTTAAACATAAAAGTGCTTGCTAAAGCTCAAACTTATGAAATTTAACCCTTTCGACAGTAGAACTATGATAATCAACGACTTGAAAGGATAGATTCTATATACATGTATATCAGGATCTAGCTGAATGAAAATGCAAAGTTGATTACAAATTTTAACATTATTTTGCGTTATTTTTTCAGAACAACAATTTTGCCATCTGTAGACAAACTGAAACAGATGTTGGACAGACTTAAAAAATATCATGACCAATTCTTATCAACATACAAATAAATGTATGCCTATAATAACCCTCGAACCTGCCATATCACCATGAAAATTAAGAAAAGAGAACGATAGACTGATATAGTTCAGCAAATGAAAATCTTTTGCTTGAAGGATTTATGACACTAAATGATATATGTGCACCATCCAATTGAAATTGCTGTATAAATTTATATATGCTTTTAAGTGGTTTGTATTGTAAGTCATCATATTCATAGTTTTACTCAATAAAGTTTAGATCTGAGTACTTATTGACAGTAGAGTTCAATGGGTTGATGTTGGGTATGGAAGAGTATGATTTGCATTTTTGATGATGTCTGAGGCATGATGGTCTGAAAATGTACAAAATGTATATGAATATGTGAAGTAGGCTCTGATGCAAGTTTTGAATGTAATAAAATAGAACATGAAACATAAAATTCTGTAGAGACTGAAGAATTTTGAATTTTAATCAAGTTAAATAGGATCCTGTTGATACTCTCTAATGTGATGATTTGCACATTTGTTTACTTCTTGTGCAGTAAAAAGTAATAGATATCTTGGCCAAATGACTTTTAATAAATTTCATATCTTCTTTAACTTTTTTACTATGCCAATTACTGAAGTTTTGTTTGATGATTAGACTATGTTAAGAGTAAACCAAGAAAAAAAAAACAAAACAAAAAAAAAACACAAACATTTGTCAAGTTAAGGTGGAGAAAATGATGGCTTATTAAGTTTTTTTTATTCATAACTCAATTTAGTGCAATAAACCTACACACATATTTTTTTTGTGGTAATATTGATATTGGTTTAAAAGGTAGCATCTAAATATTTTGATATAAAAATTATTTCATTTCAGAATTTAACAGTTTAATTTAATTTTCTTTCTTTTTTTCTATTTTGTTAATGTTGACATATCAAAATAAACTGAATGTTTGTAAAGTACTTACAAAGTCAGCCGCAAAAATCTCAATACTTTATGTATGTAAAAGCTTTAAAAATGATTAAAGCTTCAATATATAATTGCATTTGAAATGAAGATAATTAGTATTTCCCGATCATGAAAATTTAAAAGTAGACCCTTCTATGGTGGCATATTAAGATAAAGAAAGGGGTAATGAAGAAGGTGAATTTAATAAGAAAACATAGTAAATGTAGTTACATTTCTGTATATATCGGACGTATTGATAAAAGTTTTTATGAGTAATTTTCTTTCCTGAGGTTGAAATAATAACTGTAGATACAATTTTTTTGTATATATTTTGTAATAAACAATTTGATACATGTACATGTATATGTTGTTTACAGTGTACTATTTATTTTCAATGGAGCCCATGTACCATCATGTCAACATTTACCTTATCTTATTGATTATCATTTGTATTTTTGGTTTGTCATAGCGACCAATAATCAAGTTTTATTCTGCTAATGCTTATATGTGAAGGCAATTATTTTTACTTCCTTCACAAAAAGATACAGAAAATAAATTGTTATTTTATTTCAGAAACTATTTTTATTGTTTTGTTATGTATCTGTTATATTATGATCTTATTTGAAACACAGCATAATGTATAACTTATATTTAAATATTTTTTCACATTAAATGTACCATTGAGAATCTGAATGTGGTTTATTAGCTCACCTGGCTATGCCAGGGTGAGCTTTTGCCATCACTTTGCGTCCGTCGTCCGTCTGTCTGTCCGTCGTTAGCTCACTTTCAAAAATCTTCTCCTCTGAAACTACCGGAGGGATTGGTTTGAAACTTTATAGTAATCATCTATGACATATCCTGTACAAACGATCCTCATTTTATTATGATCTGATGAAAAAAATGGCCGCTGGTGCTGAAAATAGAACCTAGGGGTAAATTGCAGTTTTTAGCCAATAACTCAAAAACCGATGCAGATATAAAAAAGCTGACATGAGGTAAAATTGTTCAGAATGCCGAGATCTATCTGCTCTGCAATTTTGAAGAAAATTGGAAAACCCGTCTGAGAGTTATAGCCCTTTTTCCGTAAATTTTTCAAAATTTGTGCATTTTTTATTTTTTATTTCAAAAACTGTAACAGATAGAGGTAAAGTGTAAATTATAAAAATGTTCAGTTTCAAGATCTACATACTCTGAAATTTTGAAGAAAATCCAAAGGCCTGTGTATGATTTATTGGCCGTTTTTCACTTTTTTTTTCCAATGCCATATGGTTATGGGTTATTTCCCTTTAAATTCTGTGTTCAAATCTTCTTTAGTTAACTTTTCTCTTTTAAGCTTTAGAGAAATTCCCTACTATCACTTCATTAAAAAATTATTTCTTCCATAATTTAGAGCAAAAACAGTGTTTTTGTGCAAATTTCTGCAATTTTTTGCAAAAATACTGTCTTAATCTTTACCTTATTTGATGTTATAATGATTTGCCTATATAAACATAGATAAAAGAAAGGATAGAGAAAGATAGATAGAGAAAGGGGAGGTTTGGGTACCCATAAACCGGTTTAACCCTACCACTGGCTTTTGCTGGTGCCGGTACCAAGTCCGGCTATCCAGAGTTCCTATCGTTATTTATGTTTGTCTCTTGTTTTCATTATTGTTTTTCTGGTGCAGTTTGCTTGTAAATTGTGGCATGTGATTGTAGTTCCTGGCCATTGTAGGTGTTTGCTGTTTTCCTGTTTTTGTAATATTGTGTATATTACTGGGAGTTTAGTGGTGAATCACTATGAAGTCTGTTGACATGTATGTTGAAGTAGATTATCAGGTTCATAGACTGCTTATTATTACAACTATTTGTAAATAAAGCCTTTAGTGAGCAGTTGATGAAATTAACCTGAAATGAAATTAACATGAATGGATTTGAACGGAACTTGGCATTTATGATGCTTTTGAGGTGCTGACTATAATATATATATGTATTGTGACTTTTATGCCTAAATGTCATCCAACATGGCCATCTGCAGGGAACTTAATTTATTACTCGACTGTATGGAAAGAGCATACAAAGAATTTTTTATCTGAAACAACTTGGCTAGTCACATTAATGTATCTTAGATGGTCCCCTTCAAAACAGATGTCCTTCAAGTCTGCACCTTATGCAAATTGGCTACCAATGGGAAACAAAGTTTAATATAGGAGTACATTCAAAGATCTTCTTCTTTAAAACCATTTGGCCAGTTGGAAATAAACTTTGGCACAATACTTAATTTTCTTTAAAATTGTGTCCTGCAGATCCATCCCTTATCCAAGATGGCATGCAATAGGGAAAATAGTTTAATTAAAGTTGGATCATATTATATAAATGTTTAGTTACATAGTTTGAAAATGAGACCCTTTAACATATAAGTTGATTTGAAGTTATGTATTGGCCATGGTCCAGGTGAGCGATACAGGCTCTTGAGAGCCTCTTGTTATTTTGCTACCATCTGATCTGTTAAAAACATGACATATGCATTTTGAGTATCTATGGGGTGGCAGCCAAAATTTGTACTTAATTCAGTATAAACAGAGAACCTTTTAAAGTGGGAACATCATATATGGTTCAGTGATAGTATGCATTGAATGCTGTCTTACCATGTCATGTGCTATTTGACTCTATCTTAGAGCCTAGTGAGCCTAGTTTAGTTTTATGATTCTTACAGTTTGCCAATACCTCTTTGGGACTGAATACATTTTGTTAAGGTTTGCTAGTGGTTTTGCTTTTCTAAAAAGGGTCAGAATAAACAGAAATTAAGGAGGTTTGCTCCTTACATTTTGGGATTTCTGTCAGATTTTTGAAATCCTCAGGTTTTATCCATTTAAAAGCACTATAATTTTTTGCCCATTGACCCCTTATTTTTTTTCCATAATTTCATTTTATACATCTTTGTGAGCATTTTGTAAAAAAATCATTGAATTCTATTTATTCTGTCACATTCATTCATAGTCAAACCTTGCTAAAAAATCAGAGGAGTTCAGTAGCAAACCCCCTGAATACAAATTTTGTTTGGTTTAGACATTTTCCAGATTGGTCAGGTTCAGTGAAGACATGTTTACCAAAACAGGTTTCATCCTAAAGGTATAGGAGTAGGTCAAAGATCATTCTTGTTTAGTAAATGTATTTTAATGTTGACCTTAATATAAGGCTACGTGACCTATGTTCTTGTGATTTAACCAGTGGTTTTGATAATTGTAAATGGTATATGCACGACAATGTAGGTTGGTCTTTTGAAATACATAACTGGCTTTTAATTCCAACATCAATTTCATAGTCTTTAAAATCGACTTTACTACCGGAGTTGACATGTTCAACAGGGCGGGTGTCTTATAAGAAGCAGTGCTTACTCTACCGGTACACCTGATCTCGCCCATGGCTTTTTATTGGGTCCGTGTTTTTATCTGTATGTGTGTCTTCATTTTTCTTTTTTGTCCTGTACTCAAGTGGTGTCCTTGTTTCTTAGTGTGTCTGATTTTGCCATTGTCCTTGGATTGTTTGTTCTTTTGATTGATGGTTCGGTTCTCACTTACTTTACTATATGACAATATCAGGTTTATGTGATTTGATCAGTTTCATCATAAATTACAGGTGTATGTGGTTGTCCAATGGCATTCAGTCTGTAGGTGGGTTAACGTCCCTGCTTCTTTCATTGCTCGTTACCATGGCATGTGGCTTTGGCATTAATGTTATGGCCTAACAATCCTTTTTTGCTCAATGAAAAGTGGTATGTCATTTGAGGGAATTACTGGCACCAGTGCAAGTAGATCGTTATCCTTTTAGTGATCTGGGAAGCTGCTGCCTTTTAGCCTTTACCACAGGCTTCCGGTATATGTTGCTACCAAATTGAGAAAATGTCCGTTTTTTGGCTGTAAATGAATGATTTTATCTGCAATGAAGAGACATAAGTTGTCGATATGGCAATATGCAGAAACTACATTAACAGTGACTTTGGTATTTTGTTGTTCATACCAATATTTGAGACGTTATGGACATGATATCATGGCATTTTCTACTCCACATCTGCAACAATAAAACTAACAAAACAAAAAACAAAAGATTGTGAATGTTACTTAAATATCAATATATTGAAGTTACTGTTAATTTATTATCTACATATGCACATTTCGACAACTTATGTCTCATCAGTGCAGATCAAGCCAAAACATTTGGAAGTCCATTAACCAAAACATGTACAAAAGCTGAAAGACAATGAAATGATATGAAGTAAAAGCACATGAGACAAAGTCTCTATAAAACATGGTTTAAGAAATTGAACAACGTTCTTGCACTCACTGGGTGGTGGTAGTAAGGGTTCCAGAGCATCAAACTCGTGCTGATTTACTAGGAAAATTCTTTGAGGATATAAATTCTTTATCTAAGACTCGCACCGGTACTTTATTCATGAAATCGATGGTCAAGATATCACAAGGCTTTGACAAGCAATAGCTATAATGGTCATTCCCTTAGTGTGGTCACTGCAATGATCCAGGCTTAGATGCTCACAATTTCTCATGGTCTTACTTGAAGCGGTAGATGGTTGGCGTTTTCCTTTATCGATTTCAAGAGCAGATTGAAGTAATACCTGGAGAGCACGTAGTAGTCTTCACACTTGCATTATTTGCTCAGTATCTAAGTAAACTCTAGTCTAACTCTATGAAATTCTTATGGGAGGTCTAGTGTCAGGATATCAATCCTTCTCGGAGAATGACGAAATACAAAGCCGACTGTCGTGTCAATGGATTCAACATTTGCAATACATCGTTGAGTGAATGGGGCACATATCCATGACATAGAGTAGCAGATATATCCTCCTCCCTTTCTCTATTTTCTATTTTAAAAGGGAACAGTTGGCTTAAACGAGGTGATGATATGATATTGGCGTCGGCTTTAGATTTTGTTCGGGGCCAGTGAGCGTTTCGGCTCATTAACAAGTTGATCAATCGGGTGCCTGTCAGAATGAATAAGCCTGGCTCCAATTTTACCAACCCAAGGGCCACTCTGAGCAAGAACCTGAACATTGATAGTAATCGAAGCCGGGTTGAAATCCACCAATCGAAGGAAAACAGTCGACCACCATGATCACTTCTACGCCAAAAAACAAGGACATGATCGCTCACAACCACGAACGCGACAAAGCCATGTTAGCCAATCCATGCCAAACTAAATAGCGTATCTTTGACCGCAAAGACTTCAGTCTCAGGGCCGATGACAGGCCGTAACAATTAGTTAGACTATGCAGTTTTGCCAGCAGGTCCAGTTCGTTCCGGATTATCAAGGTCTTCACGGTCTAAGATGCCGAATTTCATGATGAGTGGTGTTAGTGGTAGGGCACCTTGACTTTCCTAGGGCTTAGGCAGCATCTTCAAGCATTTCATTGGACAGGTGTTAATGGGGAGAGGCTTAAGTGGTGTGTATGTATGCTGCTCATCTATTTAGACTAGGTAGTGACCGTGCATGAAGGTAATGACAACATTTTGGAGGATGTGGCACCTTTCATCCACGTATGAGAATGCGATTTTGTGCATCTATTCGGTATATATTTGGTGCGGGTGGCTGTTGGTGATGTTGATTGACCTTTGGACCTCTTTCTGGTTGTTGAGGCGTTGTTTGAAGTCCACGAAGGTGATGCTGCGCTTTATGACACTCTTCGTGATTCCTTTGGCCTTGTTGGTTGTTTCGTCAAGCACCTTGAAGGCGTACAGTCAGGCCCAGAGCCCAACGTACACAGTCATGGTCTTGCCAGAGCATTCATTCTTAATTATCCCTATGATCGTCTTGGACATACCGGTAATGATGCTTTAGGGATGTCTTGTTGGGTGATTTAAGGTATCAAACTGCCTGCACAAGAGGAAGCCGGACATCTTTACCGTGCATCTTTAGCACGAATCCGTTGGGGAAGTCGTCAATCAGGATCATTGATATGTCAAAGATGCAAACTGCAAGGGAGAACGGCTTAACGGATTTTAGCTTGGCCTTCTTCATGTTGACGGCTGCAAGGTTCATGGTGAAGACTGTACGACTATCAAAACTTGGCTTTTACAAAAGCTTCAGTGCATGCTTTTCGCTGCTGACCAATCGAACATCGATCACCAGTTTTCAGATTTCTGCAGTGGAGCGTGTACTTCATGCGCTTTACCAGCTGAAGTACTTTGTCATTCTCAATATTATTCTGCACGAAAGGGTAGTCGTTGTGAGGGTCCTACAGCCCTTAAGGGTATATATAATCAAACCTAACAATAGATCTAAGTCATTGTCGTTTGGATTGGCCAGGACCTCCTCGATCTCAAGATTCCTCAATTCAAAGTCTCCTTTGGGCAAGTGTTGTGTCATTGAACAATCCAAGGATGTGAAAAAGGTGTGCAGGATTGAACCAATAGTTAACCATGTATATATATATCCCTTAAATTGTCGCATTGTCGTATCACTTTTCAGGTAGGAATGCGGTAGTCAAAAACAGTCTTGTATGCGAAGGTTTTCTGGACACTTTGGGCGTGTGCATAGTCCTCTTCGTTGATAGGCTCACCGGTGAAAGCATCCTTAGATGGGAGCTTATTCTTCTTCAGCTTGGCAGGTTTATCTAACCTTAGTGGAATATCCCCTTGTGGATCATCAGCTTATAGTGGTCACCATAAGCCTTGAATTTCTCATGCGTAAGATTTCAAGCCTGGGTTTCCTGCTTGTCTAAATATGAAACGGAAGCAACTGATGAACTTGAAAAACAATAAAATGACAAAAAGCAAACAAAGACAACGATAGGAACTCGGGATAGCCGGACTTCTAGCCGGAAGTCTGATTGTGTTCCGGTCCACGATACTTTTCTTTGAGGTTATAATGCTCACAGATCTTGACCGCACCAAATTTACTTCCGCAAATGTGACTGTGTATATTTGTAGTGAAACTCATCTCCTCTCGCAGTCCTCGTCGTTCATCAACATCGGTTTTATGGGTTTGTGCAACTCGCTTCCTCTTCTATTCCTCACACAAACTGCCTGACTACATCCTATCACAGTAGACGATCCTTTTAATTATTGTGTCGGCGTTCTTAACGCGATAGCAAAATTCTGATGGTCGGTGTCTTTGATATGCCTTCGTATAAACTTGAATGAATCTGGCTGGCAGTCAGTCATCTCCATAAAACATTCAAAATTTATGTAAATTATGAAAAAAACACATCAGCTAATTATGGTTGGGGAATGCTATAAGGCATCCGAATTCTGACTGCGTCCTTCTGAGCAAAATACGCCATATATTCCAACATGATTTCAAGTCTGGGGAAGTTAGACAGACACCCACAGCATGAACAGACTGATACTTTTTGTCCTGAAGTCACAACCACTGCGCTGTGAGTTCGCATCCCACTTTTTACATTACAAATTAGACTTACAATCGTAAGTGATAAGGTATTACCTGCCTAAGGTCGGTGGTTCTATCCGGGCGCTCCGGCTTCCTCCACCACTATAAATGACCGTCATTAGATAGTTGAAATACTGTTGAAAGTGCCGTTTAACCCCATATCAGTCAATATCAGTCAATCAATCAATCAATGGTGTATATATCCGTGATATACCTAGACCGAAACAGAGAAATTAATACCAACCATTAAATTCGAGCCAGTCTTTCCATTTCTTTCATTATGATAACATCGCCCATTCGAAGCATCGACTATCCTCATATCGCCCTCCAAGTACTGATGGAGTTGGTATGTAGAAACTTCCCTAAAGAAAACTGATTAATTCAGGTAGATAAGCAGTTTTCGATGTGCCCAAATGTCAGCCGTTACCCTCACGCATGTACCTAGCCATACCTCCACACTGAACGCGATTCAAGATTCTTTTCCCTGGTGAGGGTAGTTAACGCTGGTCTCAAGAAGGATATGAAGTAAATCTTTTGTCCACTTTTCGTTTTCACCAATTCCACTTGAAGCACTGGCTGCATCTGCAGGCTTCTTATCAACGACTGCAACTGAAACTGTACCGAAAATAGTGCTTTTACTTACCTTGAGAGACGGTTCTATGTCCTGATGCGTCAAAGGTTGAATGACTACAGGGCTAACAACACCATTCATTGCGTCTTGCCTATCAATGATTGTGATTTTCGTCTACAGTTGGAGCGTTTTGATATCCTTTTCATCCAGCCACTGAAATTCTCCTCTTCTTAATCTTTGCTATCGGGTTAATGTGATAACTTTCGCGAATGATGTTAGTTCGTTCCATCTCAATATGTCTTCGCGATGTTTTCCCGGTAGGTCTTGTCCTTGATGAACTCCACGAACTTCTCTTTTGCCATTTTGCTTTATCCTGACGGCTTGACTTCGTAATTTATATACAGTTTCACCTTCAATGCCCCACAATGTCGACGCTTCTGTATATTATTATCCTGCTGCGTCATCTTTGGATTGTGCAGGACATTTGCTCTTTGGATGTTAAGGTAATGTTTTTTTATTATCCAGCAAGAAATCCTGTAATCCATCCATGTTATCATTATTCGATTCTATCCGTCGGTGTAAATGGGGTTAATAACAAAATAACCGAACAGAGTTGTCAAGAGCCGAAGTCCATGAGACAAAAAGAAACCACCGGAAAATTTTCGACCGCGATGTTCCTGGCATCATACGTGCATTTCAAAGAGAAATGAATGATGGTTATATTTTGGGGTTAGTTTAATATAGAACAAAATCATTGAGCCTATCCATATTATTACTATTGGTCTCCATTACTTTATTTAAACCAATCTGTGATGTCCAGAAATATCAATATAGAGGAATAGTCCAGATATTATGCTAATGATAGCGTATCAGTTGTCTCTTTAATTCCGAGTTAATTTGGTTATAAGATGAGAGAATGACAGAGAAAGGGAAGGTGGTACAGACAGAGAACAGGAAAGACTCAAACAGAGAAAAAGAAAAAAAAAAGACATGAAGAAAAAGAAGGAAACAAACACTGAGAAAGAGAAGGAGACACAGACATAAAGAAAATAGAAAGGACAAGATAATGTGGGGGGGGGGGCAAAAGCAGATAGAAAGAACTAGGCAAACACATGGTAAAAAAGAAGTATGTAAAACACAGAAAATGAAAGGGTGCAGACATAGTAGGTAGGAATGAGAAAAATTCAGAACGAAATGAGACAACCATCGAAGACAACAAAGAAGCAAATACATAGAAATGCGAAAGAGGCCAACACAGAAAGAAGAAAGGGAGTAAACTCAAAAGTAGGAAGAAGGCAAACACGGAAAAAAGAAAGATGAAAACACAGGAAGTAGGAAGGATGCAAAGGCAGAGGGTGTAGGAAAACATGTACACAATAAAGCAGAGTGATGGGGGAGAGGCCAACATCGAGAAAGGGAGAATGAATGAGCCACGCTGAAAGTATGAAAAAGTCAAACACATGAACACAGGAAACGCATATATATAAGCACAACAAGAATAAAAGGTGTACACATAGAAAGTTAGGGATCCAAAGGTAGAAAGAAAGACGGAGGCAAAGAAAGAAAGAAAGAAAGAAACTGGCAAAATGTGATACTATTTGACATTTCTCTAGGTGTTATAAAGAGTTAATAACTTAATATGTTTAAACGTTGGCCTTTCCATTGTTCCTACTTAAATTAACTCTAGTCATTACAATTCGTTATCGTTATATTATTGCCACTTCTTGTGGGATGCAAATCAATAAGATATCTTTCAGATGATTTTGAAAATTAACGTGATCAATATATCTGGTTTGTACGATAGCGTGGCAGGACTAGCTTATCCTCCTGATGTCACTCTCGGTTTTCATGGGAGTCCACACTCTGAGTGCCTTGTTTCTAAATACCGTCTGACTTTTTATTTCCGTAGCACGTGGCTGTCTTGTGTCCTTAATTTTTCTATGTTTTTTTTTTCTGTGTTCCCGCTTTTGCCGTGTTCGATAACTCTATTACGTGCAAGGAGGGAATGGACTTTGACTTTTGTAATCATCATTTGCATTGTCAGTTCTTATTCCTTTCCTGTTTATGACGTTGCAGTAATTTGATGTTTTTGGTGTTGATGGATTTTTAAGCAGTTAGCCTGTGACGTTATAATCTGCAATAGCTGGCTAATGAAAGACTGACAAACTTTTGACTACCTTAATGAGGTCATTCTCGGGTTTTATGGGGTTTAACATTGTCGGCGTTTTAGTTATTTGTGTTGTGTTGTTCATTATACTGTTAAATTTTAGTTTTGTCTTCGTTAGCGATGTTTGTGCTACCGATTTGTTTTTTTTTTTTTAAATGTTTGAATACTATTGGAATTTACAAAAACATTTCACCATTTTACCTTGGTACTGTTTGATGGTTAGGGAAGTTACACGTGTCCTTGATTTATCATTGATTTTGTCTAAGGGTTAGAAAATGGCATTTATTGACCAATCAATTACCAAACAGATATTTCAAAGCAATATATGCCTCATTGATAGAATAACGGGTGTCATCAGCGGGGCAGGACTTGCTTACCCTCCTGATGTCACTCTCGGTTTTCAAGGGAGTTCACTCTATGAGTGCCTTAGTTCTAAATACCGTCTTTTTATTTCCGTAGCACGTGGCTGTCTTGTGTCCTTGTTTTCTCTATGTTTTTCTGTGTTCCCGCTTTTGCCATGTCTATGGACTTTGACTTTTGTAATCATCATTTGCCTTGTTCCTTTGGTATTCTACTGCCGTTGTTTGATAAGGTACTTCGAGAGTCGGAATAAATAAATGTGTTGAGAACAGTCCCATAATGACGAAAAACCACCAGTGGCAAATTGGTGTTTTTGCAGTCAATAGTCAATGAATACTTCGTGATTGCTAATGAAATTGAATACCTGTGCTGTAGCCTAGTATTTAAACAGTGACCTTACAAAAATGCTTTATTGTCTCAAGAATTCATGGTTTGCATAGAAAATTGACCGCATCTTTCAAAATAAATAAATTCCATCCTACTGTTACAAAATTTTACCAGGATAAAGCTTTGTATTAGCTTTATAGCCATATTTATGGAGGAAAGATTTTTTACAATGCTGATAAATTCTGACTGAAGTGACCACGCTCATGCAAGTTTTAGATACAAATAAACTAAACTTTTCGCTGTGTATTTTGCAACTGAATTTTCAACTAAATTTAAAGATAAATGTATCATGATTTTCATCGAAGTTTCATCTTTTCAATCATATAAATTTTGGAGCATTTGATATTTTGCTGAAAATAGGAACTTGTACTCAAATAAATTCCATGAACTGGAAAATTTCGCAGTATATTTCTAAAAATGCCAAAATTATCCAAGTTTTAGAGCAAAAATTTGGAATACATTTATTTTACAAAAACTTTACTATGATTTGCATGCAGCAATCTTTTTTTCTATAAAATTATGTATTTTGCATTAAAATCGGTAGAAAACGTACCTGTAAAATGTACTCATAATTTCCTATGTTTCAACAGAGAAATGTTCAAAAATATGACGATAAACAGGTAAATCTGCAGGTAAATTTTAGGAAATGTGAATGTTATCCCTGTTATATTAGTCCCATATACTGAGATAGGCAACAAGACCGTGAGCCACAACACTTAAGACAATGTTAATTCATCATAGACAGTGCAGTGGGAAAATTTAATATGTAATACACATAAAGGAAAGGCACTGGATACGGTTACACAGATATGTAATGATAACGGGAAATTATTGTTACACAAAAAAGTAATATTCAGAGTACATTGCCGAATACGGAACAAATATTTCCTGTGTGTAACAATAACGCCAATGTTATTGTTACACATTATCGTTACACAAACGATTTCGTTTATTCAAGAATAAAGGTTTGGAATGAATGAGAAATCGGGATTCTCAAATATTAATTGTGGTAAAAAAATTATGTTTTATTATTGCAATCAGCATTTATTTTTCTACAACATTCTCGACGAAACCTAAAGCTCAATTTCGGCCGTTTTTTATGTTGCCATTCCAGACACTCATCGAAAATGATGAATGGAGATGAGACATACCTTTTGTTAGGTCAGATTTCGAAGCAAGGTGTCGACCCATTAATGCAATTATAGCGAAACATACTGTATATGAGTCCACCACTATTTGTTGCTTCATATAGTATTCTCTTATGGGTTGAAATTCGTCCATACATTTGGACGAGATTAGTCTTTTTGAAATTTTCCAAAGCGTTCTTCAAAGTCCTTTTTTTTTCTCAAAGAATATATGAAACAACCTTGAATTTCTGATTTTTCTTATCATTAAAAGATCGTTTTTCTATTTGAAATACAGTTTTTTGAAAATTTAAAAAGCGTGACATTTAGAAGGTGCGTGAGAGCGTGATTAAGGGCTTGGAAGCGTGACTCTCACGCCCGAAGCGTGAGACTTGACAGGTCTGCATACACCACAGTGAATTTCAAGCACAAAAAAAAAAATAAATAAAACGCCAAATAAAGTAAAACTAAATTTAAAAAGCGCCAAGCAATAACATTAGTTACAAAACTTTTATCTACATGCAGAACAATGACAATCCATACCATTCCAGGACTGAACTAAGTTTTTTAAATAGTGAAAAGCTTTTTTCTGTCCTGAAATGGTCAGGAAGTCTGTTCCACAAAGTTCAGTGCTAGATTGTTTGTTTTCACCTGCGGGTTTCCAAGATATCATTGTACCTGAAAGAATATTGTGAGTTTGTTTACTCTAAAAAGGTATTTTATTTGGTCCTGGACGTCAATTTCTAGGGATTCTATGTCCACACTTTAAAAGAAAATTTCAAATCCAACCTCTTATATTTTCCACGGATGGAAAGAAAAATTGAATGAACACTTTAGTATGACGCAATTTGATACCGTGTTCATTGTATACGCACATGCGCACTTATAAATTGTTGAATATTCTGAAATCAACAAAAATGTCAAGCTCAGTACCAGCCTTTTTGTCAAAACTATGGGCTCTTGTGGAAAACCCAATGCACGACCATTTGATTTGTTGGGACGATGTAAGAAAAACAATTCATAACGTGTGCAAAGTATTGACAAAAATGAAAATTCCCCATTTAATTTAGGGTTGAATGATGATTGAAACTTTTTGAAACTAAATCATGAAAGTAGATACTATGTTTAAGCAGAGAATATAATTACATGTCTCTGGTTTAATATATTGATAATTATCATTACAAATTCAAAGCATACGCCAGTCGTAGGATCTGCAACTGTTACACAGTACAGATCCCATACAGTATTTCAGTTAAAATTTCTTCTATAGTAATAGACCCATAATTTAGGTATCAAGACAAATTGGTACCTGGACATTTCGGTACTCAACTGTTTAGATATTTCGCTACTAGGTACCATGCAAATTGGTACTCCGTACAGGACAAATTAGGAAATGAAAATCGGTACCTGGACAGATTGGGTATGTTTGAATTGTTTTTGTAAGATATTTGGTTATTATTCTTCAAAGCAATTCAGTAATCAATTGATGTTTGTTGGTAGTTTTTATGCCCCGCCTACGATAGTAGGGGGGGCACACAGTGTTGGGTCCATCCGTCTGTCTGTCCCAAGTCAGGTTGAAGTTTTATGCTGTGAAGCAGTGTTTTCCCTAGCCCATTTTTGCATAGCGGTACCGCGATCCTTTGAGTTCTAGCCGCTATGTATTACACATCCCCGCCATGCATGCCGCCATGTGCTAAAAGCTTGTTGTTGTAATCTATAGATTTCAGATAAAGTGGTATCAAAATAAATAGATTTCAGATAAAGTGGTATCATTATCACAGCATGGTGTTTCCTGTGAATGTTTAATTACTGCTGTTAATGATTTACACCTGATTAGTATATGTGTAAAACCACGTGTGTAAAACAGCACGAGTCAACAATGCAGCAGGGTCAAAATTTAGATCTATCTAATCATGGTTCATCCCGGGGGTTCATCAATCATGTCATTGCAGTATTTATTTGTCTTAGAATTAACGTGTCTCATAAATCTTCTTTTGTTTTTGCAATGTTTTAAATGTTTAACAGGCTTCCTGGTTGACATTTTAATTAGACGTCTAAATATAGATCATTACAAATGAGGCACACTTGAGGGAAAAATTTCAACACAATTTGTCAAAAATAAATGAGGCACACTTGAGGGAAAAATTTCATCACAATTTGTCAAAAATTAATAACTCCTTTTAAAATATGTGATAGTTATTAAAATATTATAGCTAAGGTTTATTGAATGAAGAATTGATATGAAGATCTTCACAAATCGATGAAAAGTCCCAATTTATTAAAACTGTCAAAAGTTTATAAAACGCCATGCACGTGAAGCCACGTTGTTTACCTGAGAGGCTGAATGAACTAATCGACCTGGTCAATCTGACCTTATCTGTATGCTTATTTACAATGAAATGCCTTTAAAATTAGTGATTAGCATGTTTACACAGGTATTTACTTCCCAATTATTGTGAATATTTTTATGAATGTACAGTTGATTTTTACAAAGCATGTCTGGTTGCCTCCCCCTTATTTTTCATGTTTGCTATTTTTATTTTTTTTATCAATACTGTGATATAAAAATAATCCTCAGAAATTACTTTTTACATAAAATATTATAATCAAAATAAAAAAAAACAAAAACAAAAATGTTTCATACCTTATTTGCTTTTATTTTTACAAAATATTGTTCTACTTACAAACCATATTGACAGCATTACATCATATTATATAATTAAAAGTAGAGTGAAGTCTTTGACTCTGCTTGTGACTTCTACATAACCCAAATACCTGGAACTAATAAAATGCATAGACTGACTGTGTCACATGCTGTTTGTTCCTTCATAATACTTGTGCCTAACAGACTTAATGTTCCAGATGGAATAAATATTATGCCAATGTTTATAATATTTGTTCCAAAGGAACTTTTGTAATGAGGAACAAATATACGTTGACAACTGTCTATGATGAGGCAGTCAAAAACAGTATTTCTGTTGAAAACTGATTTTATCATGGTGACGACGCGAAGCAAGGTGAAGCTCTTACACATACCCTTGCGACGCGGCGCGTTGTAATCATGAATCCCACACCCACCATCCATTAAAAAAATTCTGGGGAAAACACTGTGAAGGATGTATTGTTTTTATAAGATATTTGGTTATTATTCTTCAAAGCAATTCATTAATCAATTGATGTTTGTTGGTAGTTTTTATGCCCCGCCTACAATAGTAACAACTTTATGCTTCACTGATCTTGGATAAAAGGGCGGTAGTATTAGGTTTACCCTTAGGTTGAATTTTTTTCTGTGAGGGATGTATGCTATTATATCATAAAACTTTATATAAATACACATTAGGGTATAATTAAACAAAAATCATAATAAGAATGTACCCTTACTACCAACTTCATGCTTCACTGATCTTGGATAAAAGAGGGGTAGTATGTTTATCCTTAGCAATGCTTAGGTTGAAGTTTTTTTCTGTAAAGGATGTATGCTATTATCATGAAACTTTACATCAATACACATTAAGATATAATTAAACAAATATCATACATTTGTCATAATGGAAATTTATCCATAGTACCAATTTCATGCTTTACTGATCATAGAGAAAGGGGGATAGTATGATTTAACCTCAGGTTAAGTTTCTTTTCTGTGACGGATGTATGCTATTATAATGAAACTTCATATAAATACACTTTAGGATATAAATTTAAAAAAAAAATGTAACAAATATTTACCCAGGCCACCAACTTCATGCCTCACTGATCATGAACTATAGCATTGCTTGAAAAAAGTGTGAGGTGGGGCGTTTTGTCTGTTAGACACATATTCTTGTTTTTATATATATTTTTTTCACACATTTTAAGTAAGTTGTGGAATATACATTTAAATACAGGTCCTGTAAGTAATAGCATGTTTTTAATTACCATATATTATTGATACATAATTACATTTGATTGTTGAAATAAAAAACTAATTTATTTATTTATAATTGATAAACAGCTATGTTTGTTAATAATTAGATAAATCAGATTTTAAATCAGCAAATTTAATTTCTTTAACCATTTACCTATTGTTAAACCTTCAGAGAACAATACTTGGTCAAAGAAGCTAAATTAGTTGAGAAATATAAGCCAAGCCAAAATGAAGATACAGTCTTACTATTGACAACAATTCTTATTACTTTAAGGAATTGAAAGAGATATGGTCGCTAGACTAGATTCCCAAATATAACAGGTTCCTTGAGACATGTGAGAGTTTTATGAAATTTATCAAAACTAGAAAAATTAGAATCAAACATTTTTGCAATTTTACTATTGAAAACAATCACTGTTACTGCATACTGTAAGGAATTGAAAAGGGTATGGTTGCTAGGTTGAATTCCAACAAACACTGGTCTTTCAGGTTTCTGGAAATTTACCAAAACTAGAACAGAAGATTTTTGCTGTGTTCTATTAAAAACAATGATTCTTGATATAAAATGGTTAAAATGAACCCTGATCATTACAAATGCACGTATGTAGTACATACGTACATACAGACAGACTGCAATTGGTGTCTTAAGTATATAATTTTCCGCACAAATACATAAAGTACATGTATCACTCAAAATGACCACTTCTTTGACAAGGTATCTAAATTTTTTGTTACAATAGTACCGAATTTTCCAACACAAGTCCCGAAATGCCTAGTATCGAGTACTGATATGTCTAGGATTCACCAATTTCTGTTTATGAATGAATTGCTGTGATTGACCTGAGGTCAATTGTAGTAAACTGTGTCATTCCAGGAAAGTTAACCAATTGGAAACTTGTCTATTAAAAAGGGGCTAGTCCTGTTCTGTAAACATAACATTTGTTTGATGCACCCACCTAAATTACTAATGTCAAAATGCCCTTTTACAAAAAAGTCCAAGATCCATTGTCAACTGCCCAATCTAATGTTGAAACGACTTATTTACTGTTATACATTGTAATTAGTGTCAAGTTGTTCCACTTGGTAACAGAAAGCTTCAAATTTGAAACTGAACTACCTTCTTTAATCGATAATGGTTCTGTTCCACTTACATTACTGATATCATGGCAAGTGCAG
Source organism: Modiolus philippinarum (assembly GCA_002080025.1). NCBI lineage: Eukaryota > Metazoa > Mollusca > Bivalvia > Mytilida > Modiolidae > Modiolus > Modiolus philippinarum. The sequence continues at coordinate 51,850 of MJUU01064816.1, forward strand.
CTTGTAGCCCATATGCTACTAAGCAACAATAAGCAATCTGTGGTGATCTGTTGGATTGACTACTGTTGCCACAGGTCATTAATGATTGCCTGGGTAGTATGTCATGTAAGTGACTTGTGTTCATTGGATACGATGAACTTCTTTATCATTGAACACAAATTTAATCCATAATGGTAAATACCATGGCCACCTATGTGCTAATAGGGTCCTAATAGGGTCTGTAAGTCTCGTTTAATTTTGAAACTTCCGGGTACAATTTTGGTACCAGGAAGTTGCATTTTGCACGATAATATATGAAGTTCTAAACAAAAAATTAAACGTCATAATCCTAAAACGTCATCTTTTGGCGGGAGACGTTTTCAAATTTCAATTTTATCGTGAAATCTCGGTGTCACATGACGAGACTTACAGACCCTATGATAAGTTTTTGAGTACCCTTTTACCATGAGAAATTTGCAAATTTAAACTGGATTTCGGAGTACAAATGTAATCCATATCTTTAGTAAATTTGCTTCAAGCTTCAAAATTTTTCCTTATTGAGAGTTTTATGTATTTACCAAATCTTAATTTAAGTTATTGTAGACTTCCCAGTCACAGTATTTATATTAATATTAGCCTGTTTAATTTTTACTTGGCATCAGAGCATAGTGACATTGGCATTGGCTGATGATATTTGAATCTTCTTAAAAAAGAAAATACTGTTGATAATTGATTGATGTATTTACAATTGTACGAAGTGAAACATGTAATTTTAGTATACATGTACAATACATGTAGAACATATAGAAAACAAATTTATCTTTTGAGCACATGCAGATGTTATGTTAATCACTATTTATATTTTGACAGAGTGGAAACAGTTTCCATGTTAATCACTATTTATATTTTAACAGAGTGGAAACAGTTATGTTAATCACTATTTATATTTTGACAGAGTGGAAACAGTTATGTTAATCACTATTTATATTTTAACAGAGTGGAAACAGTTTCCATGTATATGATCAGGGGAAATTTGCCAAGGAGATTCTGCCACATTACTTCAAACACAGTAATATTGCAAGTTTCATCAGACAGCTCAACATGTGTAAGTTGTACTGTAAATTCAGCTGAAATTAACATTTATTTATTAACAATATGTACTGTATAGATAATTTTTAATGTTGCAATTACATCAAACAGCTGTTCTGTTAATCATGTCCTCAGCTTTGAATACAGAAAAAAAATGAAATTTAGCCAAGAATAAGGCCATTTCAAGATGGCTCATAGCACTGTTTTGACATGTTGCTTGAGTGGAATTCTTTGGTAAATGTCGAACAATTATGAACAATGCTACATCCACAAATGATCCATTTTCCTTTTAACTGATGAATGTTTTTTTAAAAAAGTGCTAGGATGTATATGATGTTTGACTTTTGTTTAGTAAGTTAGAACCATACAGTCAGTGAAAAAAAGTACATATAAAAGATAGCACAGAATGTTAGGGTAGTTTTGAATTATAAACAACACTATTTTTTTTTCATAATGATTACTTTAATTCAGAAATTGGCATTTCATGGATTCTTTGTTTATTTTCAGATGGATTTAAAAAAGTTTCTCACATTGAACATGGCATAAAGGATGAAAGTGACGACCTGGAATTTCAACATATGTATTTTGTCAGGGGACATGAAAATTGGTTAGAAAAAATCAAAAGGAAAATTACAGGGGTAATTAATAGCAAGACTACATGAATGAAAAAACTGTAAAATAATAGCAAGAAATGAGACTGCTTGCAATTGTCTATCAATTTTAACCTTAATGTTTCCCTCCCTGAACCTCTCTGATCACCTTCATGCAATGTGAATGATCATGTTCTTCCTTGCATTCTGATTGCCCCTGACAATATAATAGAACTGAATCACTGTGAACTATTTTTTGGAACAACTTACTCTTTTGATGCCCCCTGCAATATCATTTTAGTAATATCCTACTCTGCAATCCCTCTCTGAAAGGCAAACTAAAGTTGGCTATTAAAATATGGAGGAAATCTCTAAACAACTAAAATAGAATCATGATCAGATGAAACATATTGAAATTGCTATCCTCATGGTTACTAAAAAACTTTCTGTCAGTTAAATAAAAAGTATTTGTACCACCTCTGATCCAGTCCACTGAACCAAGTGAACCTCTAAAAAAAATCTATCAAGCTTAATCTGTTTGACCTGTGAAAAAGTAAAATCATTTGTTACCCAGGGATGGGGTCAATTACATTGAAAAGTAATTAATTAAATTACAATTACTTTCCCAAAATGTTCAATTAAATTAAAATTACTTTGCAAATGTAATTAATTAAATTACAAATTACATTTGAAGCCAACATTTTGTTTTTATTATCTATTTTCAAAAGTTATTTATCATGCTTTTAAATGAAAAGGACTCCAAGAGCCACGAAGGAAAGCATTTCATGCCTATTATTGCAAAATAAATAAACTACCAAAAAGGTTGACTAATGTGATTACTGATAAACTTTATCTACATCAAATGTTCAAATGTATTGTCCTCTAGCCTAAACATATAAGACTCAAAAGTTTATCAATTCTCTCTACTTTGGGGTGGTTATAAACTGACTGGCAAGTTCACTCAGTAATATTTGGAGTTATTTTGAATTCCCTCAATTTGCAGGCAGCTAGCATGTATCTCACTTTGATGTATAACTATTACTTGAATTTAATATATATTTCAAACCTTGATTTGATATCAAGAGTTGCTCTATTAAAACATATAAAAATGAAAAAAAAATACACCAGAGGAAACAGCAATTTGCACAATGTCCACATTTAAAAACAAGAGAGAAAAAGTGCCTATTCTTGTATATTAAAAATACCAAGTCATAATATTTTGTGTAAAGAAATTATCTTAACTTTTTTGAATAGGAGGTAGCCATCTTCCATTCACTCTCTTTTAGCATGTATATGTAATTGAATGTAATTGGAAAAGTACTTGAAATTACAACCCTTTTTGAGAAGTAATTAATTTAATTACAATTACAATTCAAATTTTTGTCAATTACACATTACATCCAATTACATCAAAATTTTGTAATTAATTACAATTAATTACAATTACACATTACAATTACCCCATCCCTGCTGTTACCAAGGAATTTGAGAAAAAAGAAAATACCAAAATACAGTGAATTTAGTTTCTGCAGATGGCCATTCTCTTCAGTGCAGTTAAAACATTTTGGAAGTCTGACTGGGTCGTTGAAAACCATTTGGGACTTACAGTACACCAATTAAACTTTTATGGTCAATCAAATTTTCAATATTGATAGTATCATAAATATACATGTACAGGTATATGCAATCTATTTTTATTGAATTTTCATTTTATTTATCTATGTTGACCAGTCAGATAATTTAATCATCTTCATCTTTTGATATAAATGCACTTGTATTCCAAAAATGAATTAATACATTTACTTCAAACATTAAGTAAGTAGTTAAAAATACATGTTACAATTCTTTAAATGCATTGTTTACAGGGATGTTAATGTTGGGACGTTTATGTTTTTACATTAAAATTTCAGAATTCACCCCACATCAAATTAGAACCTGTACAGGAGATACAGTATGGAGGTATAAACAAAGTCATTACAGATGTACAAGTCATGAAAGAAAAACAAGAGACTGTTAATACAAAGCTACAGACTATGAAGAGGTAAACACTGTATAATTTATATGTAATTAAAAAGATGGAATGTTTTTTGAAGCAAAATGCCGACCATTTGTCCAATTGTCATTTTTTTTCTCTTTTTTTTTGTGTCTATTATCTTTTCTAATTCCACAAAATCAAGTCAGTTTGGTAATTAAATATGAAGTTTATTACAACATGTACAACATGTAGAAGAGCAAACTAAATATCAGCATTAAAGATAAAAAAAAAATTTAAAATGGTTATGGCTGTTCAAAGTGATCATTTATTTTTTGGATTTTATCTGTATTGTGGCCAAATGTTACAAGATTATGCTATTTATCAGTGGCAAAAAAAAGGAGACACAAAGGTTTTAAAATGGCAGAGGGTCCAAAATGACATTATACAATTAATGACTTTTGATGAGGTTAACATCACGATTAATCAACCCAAGAGATGTGATTATTACCGAGGCCGTTTACGGCCGAGGTAATTATCAGATCTTGAGGGTTGTTAAATTGCGGTTTTAACTAAAATCGAAAGTCATTAATTGTTTTATTATATGAATAATTGTTCCGAAAATTTAACATTTTACTCTTGCTTTTCCCTCTTTCAACAGTTTAGTCTTCACACTGTAATTCTACTTTGGGAAATGGATTTTCCCTGTTACTATATATGGGTACACGCTGAAGTGTTTAACAGTGATGTTAACCTCACGTGCTAAATTGCACGGTGATCATCACATCGAAAAACTAGGATTTTCCCTGTTACTATTTATGGGTACATGCTGAAGTGTTTAACGGTGATGTTAACCTCACATGCTGAATTGCATGGTAATCTACACATTTTAAAAAGGAAAGCGAAGGTACTGATTTATCCAATCAGAACCTTGTATATTTATAGTCATAATAATAATACTATTGATCAAACTGCTGGTTGTTAAATGCAATAATGGGAAAAATCAATTTCAAAATGTTGATCACTTGGCATTGCTCTCCCATGGTGGTTTATTTGACCACCACACAACATGATTTTGTTTATCTTAATTGAATTGATGTGTTTTAAGAAAGCTTTGTAAATTCACAGAAATCTTAATTTAAATCAGTTGTTTTCATTTGTATTATATCACTGAAGGACAAGAATTGCTGATAATGATGGGCGATAACTGAGACTGATATCACTTCTGAGAAGTATTGCTGTGATTAAGTGCAACTGATTTTTATTTTGACACTCTATTGCTTTTTGTAGAGAAAATGAATTGCTTTGGAGAGAAGTTGCTTCCCTTAGACAGAAACATTCTAAGCAACAGCAAATTGTCAACAAACTTATACAGTTTTTGATCCATTTAGTTGGAGGTCGGTCAGGACTAGGGGTGAATGTAAACAGAAAACGTCCATTGATGTTATCCGACTCTAGCCAAATATCTAGTCCTGCAAAGGTGAAGAAATATACAAAGAGTGACATCCCATTGTATACAGTTCAAAGTGTAAGTAATTCATCACAGAAAAGGTTATCAAGATTCCCTTTTGCTATGTCCGTATGCTTACCCTTCATAAATTGCCATTGCATTGTTTTTTAATGTCAACAAATGTTACCCCATATTAACATATGTTTACCCAAACTTGCAAGAGACATAATAGTGTTGGACACAATGTGATTATGACATAACCTGGATAAATTAGGAAAATCTCAGGTGAGATTGCAAAGCCAACAGATTATGTAGATACATGTAAATGCAACAGAATCTCCAATGAACAACATATTAAACAAATTATCAGTTTTTCTCCACATACAATTGTGTAGATACGTATATGTTATCCGGCTCTTGACAGCTATGTATCGTAAAATATCATACCGTGAGCCAGAATATTAAGCACAGGGGCGAGTGAGCGTATCGAACAAACCCCAAGCTTCATATTCTGGCGAGCGGGATGATATTTTACAATTCATCAGCTATCAAAAGCCCGATAACTTGTTTATCATCCTTTATTTTACATTTTGTATTTGTATTTATTGAACCAAGGTTTCAAATTCTCCCAAAGTTGCACGGGAAATTTGACAAACATGTCATTTTCGCCTTTTCAGCAATTTTAAGCTTCAAAAACATGTTTTGTAGTTTTTTATCACTTTAGCTACAATTTTTCTGACGTCTGGTTTATCTATTTGTGTAGTCATGATTTTGGTTTGAATGCATAAATGGAAAGAACAAATGCAAAAGGTGTTTATTTGTATCCGTTTGATTGCATGTGAAAACATGAATAAAAGTTATTTCTTTTGAAACTTTGGGAGAATCGCTTGATATATCCAGGTCAACCTCTGATATATCCTGGTCAACCGGATATGGCTTTTGTGGAAAGGTATTGCAGGCTGATATAACCATGGGGAAGGATGATAAATAAAAATATCAGCTGTCTTACAAAGATGCTCAATTTGTAAAAAAAAAA
>MJUU01064816.1:69151-82997 GCA_002080025.1 Modiolus philippinarum
TATATGGAGATGTGCATGAAGGAATATAATTATTGTCCGAAACCAGGAAGGGGAGATAATCCGACTTTGACTTTTCGTTGATTCCCCATATATGGGTTACCTTGTAAGCGCAACTCCTCTTAAACCACATAAAGGAATTTAATGAAACTTTACACAAAGTAAGAACACTATATAGAGATGTGCATGAAGGAATATAATTATTGTCAGTAACCAGAAAGGGGAGATAATTCGACTTTGAGTTTTCATTGATTCCCTACGTATGCACAACTCTTAATCCACTTGAAGGATTTTTATGAAACTTTAGACAAAGGAAGAACACTATATGTAGATGTGTAAAATGTCAAATAGGCTGAAAAAAGGGGAATTTTATATTTGTCTGATTTAGACAGAGTGTTTTCATTGGAACCCTTGTGAAAATTTCTTTCTTGAAGATTATATCATTGTGTCCATACTTGTATTGTGTCCATACTTGTACTGTGTCCACACCTGTATTGTGTCCACACCAACTTAATTTTGCACTTACCATATCGATTCAGGGTTCAATGAGCGGGGGGTATATTTGGCTGCCATTCGGCGACAGCTCTTGTAATACTAAGAATGACCTGCACATGTCCATGTATGTGTCTTAAGTTTAATTCTCAACAGCCTGTCTTTATCAAATAATTAAGTGAGAGTTAATTAGTTCTCCCTTAAAAATAAAATTTCTAATAATTACATATCAAATCATTATCTTTCTCCTTAATATACATGTAGGGCTTGTCACCTGCTAATTAAGTCAATTTAATTGATGGCTTAATTATTCCAGTAACAAAATGGCATTTAATTGATTTTCATCAGTGTTTACAAAACAAAACATGGTCTTTTTAGAGGGGTAATGTGTATATTTTTGCAGAGAAAGGGTGGCCTCTGGTTGGGTTTTAGGGGTGGTCTTCCAAAAGGGGTCAATTTGTTCACAAAAGAGTTAATGCAAGAGAAATGTGGTCTCTAAAAAGGGGTGGTCTCTCAAATGAGTGGTCTTTCAAGAGGGGGACTACTGTATATCTGTATGATGGGGCATCCATGTCCCATGGACACATTTTCTTTTATTTACATAGAGGATGTTGGTGTATGATGGATGATAAATGAAAAGTGGCCTTACTTAACTGTACAATGTATTAGCAACTACACTCAAAATGGAGACATTACAAATTATTGATTGGATCAGTAGCTATAAAGATAATGGTGCATTTTTCTTCACTTTCCTTTCTTAAATGAAAAATATAAGAAAGGCTGTACAATATACTTTAAAAAAATGATAAGTACATTGTACAAGGCATATGTCATGTATGGAATAATCAAGTGGAGAGATCTCTCAAATCAAGTTGAAAAAGATACATGTATTACCAATCAAGTGGAGAGAGATCTCACTTTATCAAATGGAGAGAGATTTAACTTATAATCATGTGGACAAAGATTTCACTTAACAAGTGAAGAAAGATCTCATTTATGAAGTGGAGAGATTTCACTAAATCAAGTTGAGAGAGATCTAACTTATCTAGTGGAGTAAGTTACAATTATTAACTTGAGATTAATCTCACTCATCATCAAGTGGCAATTGATCTTGCATATCATACAAAGAGGACAGAGATCTCGTGCATCAATGGACAGAGATCTTGTTATAAGTTGAGGGAGATGTCCATATTCTCACCTTTGAGTCGAGTCAGTTCCTATTTTTAATGGTGTGAGATTTTTCTGTCTCATACCATACGATTTGAGACAGCCTCGTGCATACTATTGACGTCATAGTGAGTCGCTAAGTAATGGCAGATGGTAATGGCACCAAAAGACGTTTTCATCAATAAAAGTGAGAAAATTAATCAAACACTGTTGAAAATGCAAGATTTAGAAATACATCATACACCCTTAGGTAAGATTTCAATTGTTCTCTGACTCGGCAAGCCTTGTCAGAGAAATATTGAAATCTTACCTTGGGTGTCAGAGATTTCTTGATCTTGCCTTTTCACCGGTAATAGATTCATATAATCTCTGTTTTTATGCATTGTCTCTGAACAATTTTAATCACTGGTAGACGGGCAAGCAATTATGCATATGAAGAGTTTGTTACTAAATATCATCATTGAATCAGATGCACTAGTTGTATATTCAAATACATGTAAATTAAAGAAGAAAAAATACAAAGTCAAATTAATTTGTAAAAGTACTTTCGAGAGGCAAATTTTCTATCTTAACTACCTTTATTTATTTTCAGGGAGTGAGTTAGTTCAGTACAAACCGGATGTTTTACCTGATTTATTTGATTTGGCCAATCTGACAAAGGATGATGAAGACCTATTATCTAATTCTATAGATGTCGGATCACAGTCTCAACATGTACCAGCTGACGACTTGGATTAATTTATTGTTTGTTTTTATTATTGTTGAGTTTTGTCGACTTGTTAATGGAGATTTTATTGTGTATAGAACAAATGACTCAAAAAAATACTTAATGAACCAAGTTTTGTATCAAAAAGTTGTTAGTTTGTTATGAAGGCAAAAATTTAAATGATTTTATATGTTTGTTTTTAATAGCAGCATTATTAATGATGATCCATTTTATATAACTAAAAAGAATTTTCAGTTGTATTATGGTATGGTGCATTCGGTATACAATTCAGAAAAATGTACCCATTGTTTCAAGTTTTTAAAAAGAGCCATATTCTAAGATCAGGGTGACAAGGTCAAAACCTAAGTGATAGGGCTTTTATATTTCACATCTATATTTCTTCTGATTTTAATTGATTCAAAAATTTAAATATAAATATAATATTTACATATAAATATCTCAAAAGCATCCAAATTGCTGTGAATTGTGCTACAGGTACATTCTTAGCTCTTCACAAATCAGGTTTCTTCTTAGCTGTTTCACTAAGCACCTCTTACTATTACCAAAAATCTATTTTGACAGGTTTTACTACATGTATAAGATGCCAAAAAGTAGCAGAATCTCAACTTTACTAAGTTTCATTTTTAAATTTTATTATTATTTGTTTTGTTTCCCTGGATCATTTCTGGTAAAGCTTTTGGAATCTATTTCCTCCTATTTTCACCATTTACATGCTGTAAAGTGCCAGGGGAGGGGGTACAAATTTTCACTTTGCTTTGTCCAAAACCTGACTCTGTCAACATTCAATTTTTGTCAACACTCTTTAAAATGTTTTCTTATTCGGAGTACACTGGTCACATAATGTGCTGCTCTTTGTAAAGCCCTTTATTGTAAAATTGTGAAAAGACTAATCAAAACAAAAAAATTTTAGCTCTATGTTTAATAAGAATAATGTTTAGGACATCTAAAAGACAGTGATCTTTATGAAATACAACCAACAAGAAAACTATTAATTATGACAAGAAAGGTTTGAATATATTGAGTGAAACTGATTTTTTGTTTGTCTCATGTTCACTAGATGCTGAAACAAAACATAGGGATATCATATGTCTATATTTACAATCTTTATGTGATGGATAATGGAAGTATCCTTGACCGCAACTCTACGATGTTTCTAATATGTTTATATTGAACACGTTCACCTGTTATTTTACTTTTTATGTTTTTCTGATTTTGACTTTGATCTGCACACATTATATGCACTCCTCAATACACAAACATGCAGGTTTAATTTTGAAGGTTTCCTCATTTTTGGCGTTTTTTTTTTCATTCCTTTTTAATTTGGTTTGTTTCTTTGGATTTCCCTAGACATAAGCCTTTAGTTGTTGTTCAAGAAATTTTCCTACCTCTCAGCATTTCTTAGCAATATAGGACAAAAGAGGACAAAAATCTCATATTTTAGAATTCCTTCAAATTTTTATCTTTCTGCAGATTTCCTCGTATGAGGACAACCACCCATAGAAGTGTATTAAGGTGCTTTTCTAGGGGTTGATCTATGTTTAAATGGAATAGCTCTTACAAGCAGCAAAACAGAGTTTGTTTCTTTTGATTTCTATAAGATTGAGCTAAAAATTCACCTGTACAAAGTTTTTTATGACCAGGGACATCTTTTGACAATATGTCTATGGATTTGATGTATTTCTAAGCATTTGCAACTTTTCAAGAAGCTGAAGTATCTGCGTAATGGTCTAAAACCTTAATAGGTCCATACTATTAATATTGTCAAAATAAACTTCTGTTGAGCATGCTGCAGTTGTATCATGCTTCCCTTTATTTGTCCTCTTACAAGAGGATTTCACGGAAAAGAAGTTTTAAAAAGATTAATTTTACACGTCTTTGATTTCATAATGTGAGAAAGAGTTGTGATTTCAAACAATTTCTCATATGGAATCATACAAATGTATAATGCTGTTTGGAACCATACAATGCTGCCATAATTGGTTTGGGTGTGTTCAGTTTTATTGTGTATCTGTGCATGTGAGTGTACATTTGTTTTCATCACAAATAGATTGAAGTTTTAAATAACCTATACCCATAATGATTTTCAGAACCATAACAGGGTTAAAAGAAATGTTTTAGTTAACAGTGTTTTCCATTCGCCATTTAAGCTGGCTTTGCTGACCACGTTCTTTTGCAGGCCGACCACCTTTGACTTCGTCAAGGTGGTCGGTAAAAACGGATATTTTTCAGTTCCGCACCGAAGTAGTTCCGTCATTGTTTTCATTAGACAAAATGGCGAATCCGAACAAAAAGTAACAGAATCAATGTTTTCTTTCGTACAGAACGAAAAGGGAAGATACCAGACGAAATTATTCAAATCAAAGAGAACGAACCTTTGGAGAAATCATCAAAATGGGGACCCCATTCAGTTTGAATATAATGGCACGAGAAAATGATCAAAACATCGAATACTAAAGGGATAATAAACACGCAAATACGACAGGATTTTAAACCATATAATAATAACAAACGATTCACATTTTAGTTCTATATGCCATATATGTACAAAAAGCGGTCATGGATTGCAAGCAGAAGGGTATTATACTCATTAAAAAGTAAAACCCAAAAATAAAACATGAATGGATTTAAAACTTTACTGTCAAATCTTGAATAACAACAAAACAAAAATTTATTACTTTTAATTTATTTAAATATGTATCAAGTAATCAAATTTAGTTTTTAATATACATTAGGGACCGATCATTTAACTTGAAGGGGGGGGGGGCTATGGTTTTTTTCTAAAAAAATATTTTGGATCTGATTTTATGTGAAAAAAATATTTTGGCTGCCAAAATGATGAAAAAAAAATTTCTGAAGTAGGCTTTCTGCCCCAAAAAATAATGTTAATTTTGAAAAAAAATATTTTGTTGATACACATGCAAAAAATAAATAATCTGTCCAGAAAAAAAAACCATAACCCCCCCCCCCCTTCAGGTTAAATGGTCGGTCCCTTACTAAAATACAGCACGCGAATGCTGCAAATATACAAAGCCGGCTGTGACAGCCAGCTATCTTGAATTTCAAAAACAACCACCTTTCGTCTGGCAAAAAAGGAAAACACTGGTTAATATGGTGGTGATGAGAAATTCTTTGTAATTTAGAGTCACCATCTTGTGTTGATGAATCCTTTACTCTGCTAAAATTATTTATGTTTAAAAAGTCATTTTTTGGCTATTTATACCCCGCTCCGTAGGAATGGGGGTATACTGTTTTACCCTTGTCTGTCCATCCATCCATCTGTCTGTCTGTCCGTCCGTCTGTCCATCTGGAACATCTTTTGTCAAGGATTTCTCAGCTTGTGTATGTAGTAATGATTTGATATTTGGTCTGAAGCATAAGTATGATGAGTTGTATCATGTCTCCCCATTTCAAGTCCAGAACTCATCTACTTCCTGTTTGACGATAACTTTGATTTTTTCCCATTATAGCTACATATTGAAATTTTTGTCAAGGATTTCTCAGCTTGTGTATGTAGTAATGCTTTGATATTTGGTCTGAAGCATGAGTATGATGAGTTGTATGGTGTCTCCCCATTTCAAGTCCGTAACTCAGCTACTTCCTGTTTGATGATAACTTTGATTTTTTCCCATTATAGCTACATATTGAAATATTTTCGTCAATGATTTCTCAGCTTGTGTATGTAGTAATGATTTGATATTTGGTCCGAAGCTTTAGAATGATGAGTTGTATAGTGTCTCTCATTTTCAAGTCTGTAATTCATCTACTTCCTATTTGGCGTTAACTTTGTTTTTTTCCCATTAAAGCCATATATATATATATTGAAATTTTTCGTCAAGGATATCTTGGCTTGTGTATGTAGTAATGATTCTTCCTGTTTGACGGTAACTTAATTCATCATTGCAACTATGCCATTGCTTGTATTGTGTCCACACTTGTACTGAGTCCACGCTTGAATTATATCCACACATAACTTAGCATTGCCATATTGATTCAGGGTTCAATGAGCGGGTTTATAACTGGCTGCCATTCGGCGACAGCTCTTGTTTATTCTTGGCTTTGAAAATGAATACAGTATCAAAGTGACAAGAATTCTGTTCTGGCAGAAGTAGTTCTTTTTACATTATCTGTATCATTTTCTATGTCTACAGAATAGTATAACATATTGCTATTACGGAGTCTGTAGAATGTTCTCTCTTGAATGGACCCATAATCCTTTAAGGTTATGTTTGCACTTGTTTTCCAGTTTATACATTTTCATCTTTCATCTATCATGCTGTACTTTATTTAAGTTGCTTTCTTTAATGTTAATCATAATGTATTGGTAAAGGTTAGGCGTGATGCTATCAAGTAAATACAATATTAAGTGTTATCGGAAAGGTGCAATGCTATCAAGTAAAAATATTATCAAGCATGAAAACAAAATGATATGACTATATATAATTTATCTTATTTGAGTGAATGATGTATGTCAGAATTTGTGACATTTTCGGAATGTCTAATAAATTTTATATATCTTCCTAAAGTTTTTGTCTTATAATCTTTGTGTTGTTCGACAATTAGCAAAGAATTCTGCTCAAACCAGTGCTAGGGACCGTCTTGACTGGAGTTTGTCTCTCCTGCAGTGTGGAGTCCATAAAAAGATCCCCCTATGAGAGATGTATGCTCTCTATTTATTTCAGTTATGGTGTACTCGTTCTTGAGAGAATTTCTCATATGGATATACTATCATACTTCAGATTTTGGCATTTATTTTTGTAATTTCGAAATGTAATTCTGACCACCTGTTCAAAGTGCACACATCTCACTACTTTATAATGCCAAGTTTTCTTACAATCGACTTGACAAGTACCCTGTGTTTGTCTATATGTTTAATCGTCCACTAGCTTAAGACACTAGTGATTTTATCGGGCAATGGATGACAGTGAATGTAAGATCATTTTGCCAGTTTAGTTAATGTTCTGTTGACAATAACGCATCCATGACCAGAAAAGACATGGATGTAGCGTTTTTCGACAATTAGCTCAAACCAGTGCTAGGGCCATCTTGACTTACTATGAGGTATGAGTAAAGTTCATTGTTGAAGGCCTCATGGTGACTTCAAGATGAAGAATAACAATAAAATTGCTTGTTACACCCCCGCCTTAAAAGGTGGGGGTATATAGGATTCCTCTTGTCCGTCAGTCCGTCTGTCACACTTTCGTTTCCGGATGATAATTTGAGTTTGTTTTGAAGGAAGGTTTTAATATTTTAGGATTATGTTTCTATTAAAAAAATACAGGTCATGTTCGATTTTGATCATGATCAGATTTTGCGTTCCAGAGATATTGCCCTTGATTTAGGCAAAATCTGTAAATTTTATGGTTTCCGGATGATAACTTGAGTTTGCTTTGAAGGAAACTTTTATTATTTTGAGATTATGTTTCTATTCATAAAATACAGGTCAAGTTGGATTTTGACCATGATCTGATTTTGTGTTCTAGAGTTATTGCCCTTGATTCATGCAAAATCTGTAAATTTTATGGTTTCCGGATGATAACTTGAGTTTGCTTTGAAGGAAAGTTTTAATATTTTGGTATTATGTTTCTATTCATAAAACACAGGTCAAGATCGATTTTGACCATGATCAAATTTTGCGTTCCAGAGTTATTGCCCTTGATTTAGGCAAAATCTGTAAATTTTATTGTTTCAGGATGATAACTTGAGTTTGCTTTGAAGAAAAGTTTTAATATTTTGGGATTATGTTTCTATTCATAAAATACAGGTCAAGTTCGATTTTGACCGTGATCTAATTTTGTGTTCCAGAGTTATTGCCCTTGATTTAGGCAAAATCTGTAAATTTTATGGTGTCCGGATGATAACTTGAGTTTGCATTGAAGGAAAGTTTTAATATTTTGGGATTTTGTTTCTATTAAAAAAATACAGGTCATTTTGGATTTTGACCTTGATCGAATTTTGTGTTCCAGAGTTACTGCCCTTGATTTATGCAAAATCTGTAAATTTTATGGTTTCCGGATGATAACTTGAGTTTGCTTTGAAGGAAAGTTTTGATATTTTGGGATTATGTTTCTATTCATAAAATACAGGTCAAGTTCGATTTTGACTGTGATTGGATTTTGCGTTTCAGAGTTATTGCCCTTGATTTAGGCAAAATCTGTAAATTTTATGGTTTCTGGATGATAACTTGAGTTTGCGTTTATGGAAAGTTTTAATATTTTTGGATTATGTTTCTATTCGTAAAATACAGGTCAAGTTCGATTTTGACCACAATCAGATTTTGTGTTCAAGAGTTATTGCCCTTGATTTAGGCAAAATCTGAATTTTATGGTTTCCGGATGATAACTTGAGTGTTTGCTATGAAGAAAAGATTTAATATTTTGGGATTATATTTCTATTCATAAAATACACGTCAAGTTCGATTTTGACTGTGATCTCATTTTGTGTTCCAGAGTTATTGCCCTTGATTTAGGCAAAATCTGTAAATTTTTTGGTTTCCGGATGATAACTTGAGTTTACTTTGAAGAAAAGTTTTAATATTTTGGGATTGTGTTTCTATTCATAAAATACAGGTCAAATTTGGTTTTGACCATGATTGTATAATGCAGTCCAGAGTTATTGCCCTTGATTTAGGCAAAATCTGTAAATTTCATGGGTTTCCAGATGATAACTAAATCAGTTTGCTTTGAGAGAAAATTTAAATATTTTGGGACATTGTTTCTATTCATATAGTGATCGTATTAAGTGTTCTAGAGTTGTTGCCCTTGATTAAGGCAAAATCTGTAAATTTTATACATAGTTTCTGATAACTTCAATTAGCTTTGTGAGAAAATTCCTGCAACTACTAGGATTGCATATGGGCGGGGGTATCTTTAGTGATCAGCAGATCACCTTTTTCTAGTTTTACCATGTATTTGTAGAGACTTGGTCTCATGTGCATTTACTCTATATCCTTTCTTTCACCATTTTTAGTATATTTTTCATTTACGTTCTCTGTATGTGATTCATATATTGCCATGTGTTAGTGATTTATGATTTTTGGTTGTTTCTTCAGTATTTATTTGGAATTTTATTCTCATAGAAATTGAAATCATACAAAATATACATTGCAAACAAAAGTGCATGTGCTAAATGTCATTCATTTAGCTCCCCTTGCTGGGTGAACTTTTACTTTCGTCTGGTGTCTTTCGGTTGTTGTAAAGATTTCTTCTGAAACCAAATCAAACTTGGCCTTAAAGCTCTCGGATGATCCCGTAAGGTGCAAAGGAGCCAAAAGCTGGTAAAACGATTCCAACATAAATATTAGGTCCTATATGAAAACACCTTTAAAACATCTCTTCTGTTACTGCCTGAGCTGTTACAAGTAATTTTGTTGACAATATTTCTTTGATCGTCCCGTTAAAATTCGCCTCAAGTAAGAATCTCATCCAACATGGTCACCAGTTGGAAACATAGTTTAATTTTAAACCTCAGATTGTGACACACCACTAGAAACAAACTTTGTTCCAGGAGTTCTTAGTGTATCCGTTCAAAACACCCCTGTCCAAGATAATTGTAAGAGCGGAAAACACTTTTACATAGGACCATTTGGGATACAGAGTACAGTGGGTAACACAATTTAACATTGTGTTCGATGGAAAATGCATTTCTATGTTTTATTCTCTATTTAGCAAATTAATGATATTACTACCAATAACATGTAGATGATTTTTAAAAATGGTTTCCGGCAGTTCTGCAAAAATGACACCGAGCAATGTACATAGGAAACCAATTCAAACAACTCCACCAATACGTCTAAAATGTGTTAAAAGATGATAGATGTTATTGGAGGGTCAATGAACAATGGTGAGCTATACTGGCTTGTTTAAATTTAGCAGATATTTGTTAATAAAGTGCAGGGAACACGAGGCTCCCAGTAAACATCAATATATTTCCCAAGAGCTCCATTTCATGTACGTTTAAGTCATTTGTTTTTCCCACAAGTTTCTAACATTTTGTAACAGATTTCACACATTATATACAAGTAATTATGTCATTGTCCAGAATGAAAGATACAAAAGGGATGTTAAAGTGTACGTCTTGCATGATCTCTATTTAGGTTATCCATGTTGCTAAGACAGTTAATTAAAGTCCAGGAAGAGAGAAGGACAAATCAAACATAAACAATAAAGTTCGTCATTTATTTACTTTGCATAAGATCTGTCCCGAATCTAACAGATTCTATGCAAACAACCACGAGATTTTCCGATTTTTTATATCTTTTATCATTTTCAATCCATAGGGGACAAAAAAGGATAACTCATTGAAAATAAACTTTCAATAATATGTCTGCGCCTTTTATTAAGGCCACACTGCTATGAGACAAAAGAGTAATCACAATTTTATCAAGTAATTCAGAATATTTCGCTTTTCATAGATTTTAAAGGTGAGGTGGGACAGAGGTGTATTTTATTGTGTCAATAGTCATTTCGTCTCAACTCTTGTCCAAATATATACTTCTTTTCAATGTGCTGTGGTTGTATCACGCGGCGTTTTGAGTAGCCCTTCATTTGTTCAGAGTTCTATATTTTGACAAACTATTCTACTTTAACTTTTTAAAGATTTTTGACTACCGGATTTGACATGTTCAACATGGCGGATGTCTTACAAGCAGCAGGAGATACTTACCCTACCGAGGAACCTGATCTTACCCATGGTTTTGATATGGGTCCATGTTGTTCATCTGTGTGTGTGTTTCCTTTTGTCTTTTCTGTGTTGTTTTGTATCCTTATGTTGCCGATTTTGCTTTTGTCTTTTGTCTTTTGATTTTTTTTCTTTTTAGACTGATGGTTCGGTTCTCTGTGAGGTAAAATGTGTTATCTGGTAACATAGCATTACAATCCATTGTAAGGATGTGAATGTTTGGATTGGGGGGGGGGACTTGCTAGCTTGTGTTTCTTAAACGTCTACGGAATTAATGGAGAAAGTATGAAAGAGAACTGATATGAACGTATTTCTTTACAATCTATTGAAATATGTACAAAATATATATTGCAAATGTGATACATGATTTTTATTTCAATTTTAACTCATCTGGTTGGGTGAGATTTTCTTTTTCTTGGTGTCAGTCTGTAAATATTTCACTCAAAGATCTGTTCTTAACCAAACTCGGTCTAAATGTTTAATGGAAAGTCCGACAAAGAGCCGGGTTTAGGTGGGCGATACTGGCCATTTGTCAAAATTTACCAGATATTTTGATTTCATAGTGCAGGTAACACGAGCCTTCCTGGAAACATTTATATGTTTCCCCAAAAGCACAATTTCACGAAAGTGTAAGCCATATGTTTTGCCTATGATGTCTAACATAATGACACGTTTTACAGATTTATAACATTTCACACGTTATATACCAGTAATTATGTCATTGCTAAGAATAAAAGACACCAAAGGGATGTTTAATGGCTGTTGCAGGTTGTATGTCTTTTTAGCATTTTGTCAAGTGAGCGATACAGGCTCAGTCTCTCAGCCTCTAGTTTTCTTTTGATTCCTCTTGATATAAGCTTTGGTAGTACGTGAATGGATTTGGCATAGCTCTCACTGTTTCCGAGCGATAAGGGGTCAAACGGGTCAAAATTGCAATTTTTCTGCTCATGCGAAATCTTTATTTTTGGTCAGATTTCAATGGGATTTTTTTTCTTTTTATACCTCTTGATATAAGCTTCTGGTACTATGTCAATGGATTTGGTGTAGGTCTTACCGATGTTTAGCTAAAAGGGGGTCAAAGGGGCCAAAATTGCAATTTTTAAAGTATGTAAAAAAATATTGGATTTCAATAGAGTTTGTTTCTCCAGATTACTCTTTTAGTAAGTTTTAAATAGTATGTTGACCAGTTAGACATACCTCTTATCATTTCCAAATGATAAGGGCTAATTTTCATTTTCCCTAGTTTGTGTCCAGCTTATTACTGGGTCAAGCCCCTTATTGTGTATGTCCACACTCACTTTTAATTACACTTATTCAAATTTCAGTGGTCGACATGCTGCGGTCGTATCATGCTGCTCTTGGCATAGCCCTTTATTCACATGGTGCCATAGTGCACTTCCCATATTAGATTTTGATTTGACCAATTTTTGGGGTTTTGCATAGCCATACCTTTAATTAGCCATGAATTGTCATTGGGGGAGGGGTTACTGATGTGGTATCCACAACTACCCCAAACCAATGAATGGAGTTGATGAAACTCTCAGAGAATTTTCACCAAGTGAGGTCATAGTGCACCTTCTATTTTGAATTTCTCTCCGACCAATATTTGGGATTTGCCATAACCGTACTTGGACTCTGTCGTCCATGCATCTTATGTGGGAGAGTGGGGGTTTGATTTAGTGAGCTATCCTCGCAGTATTTCTAGTTGATAGCATATTGGTTCAAAATCAAACATCCCTTTACAAGATAGTTTCCAGAGTGGAAAACTTTATGGGAAAAAGCAACTCCACCATTACGGCTTTCTATCAGATATTTGTTTTTATAATGCAGGTAACACAAGCATTCCTTTAAACATCAATATATCTCCAAGTCATTTTAGAGCTCCATTTCACGAACATTTGTTTTGCCCAATTCCAATGACACGTTTTACAGATATATAACAGATTTCACACATTATATACAGTAATAATGTCATTGTTCAGAATGAAAGCTACATAAGGATTAGTTTATGTATCTTGCACGTTGTACTCTGTATATCTCTGTCTAGGTTATGCATGTTGCTAAGATAGTTAAAGTCTAGGAAGAGAGAGTACAAATCAAAAGTAAACAATATAGTTTGTCATCTATTTACTTTGCATAAGATCTGTCCCGAATTTAAGAGATTCCATGCAAACACCAACAAAATTTAACTGATTTTCATATATTTTACGATTTTCAATCCATAGGGAACTAGAAAGGAGAAATGATCTTATTTAAAATAAACTTTCAACAATATGTCTGGCCTTTTATTAAGGCCACACTGATACGAGGCCAAAGGATAATCACACTTATATCTAGCGATTCAGAATATTTCGCTTTTTAAAGATTTTAATGGTGATGTGGGACAGAGTTGTATTTTACTGTGTCAATAGTCATTTCGTCTCAACTCTTGTCCAAATATATACCCCTTTTCAATGTGCTGTGGTTGTATCACGCGGCGTTTTGAGTAGCCCTTCATTTGTTCAGAGTTCTATATTTTGACAAGACTATTCTACTTTAACTTTTTAAAGATTTTTGACTACCGGATTTGACAAGTTCAACATGGTGGATGTCTTACAAGCAGCAGGAGATACTTACTCTACCGAGGCACCTGATCTTACCCATGGTTTTGATATGGGTCCATGTTGTTCATGTGTTTCCTTTTGTCTTTTCTGTGTTGTTTTGTATCCTTGTGTTGCCGATTTTGCTTTTGTCTTTTGATTTTTTCTTTTTAGACTGATGGTTCGGTTCTCTGTGAGGTAAAATGTG
>MJUU01064817.1:10826-31201 GCA_002080025.1 Modiolus philippinarum
AATTTCTGATGATTTTAACAATGGACGTATCATGTGGAACTCACTTACCGAACATTCTAGATAAAATTGGCAGTGCAGAACTTAAAACAAGTAAAACAACACAATTTCTGATGATTTTAACAATGGACGTATCATGTGGAACTCACTTACCTAACATTCTAGATAAAATTGGCAGTGAAGAACTCAATACAAGTAAAACAACACAATTTCTGATGGACATATCATGTGGAACTCACTTACCTAACATTCTAGATAAAATTGGCAGTGAAGAACTCAATACAAGTAAAACAACACAATTTCTGATGATTTTAACAATGGACGTATCATGTGGAATTCACTTACCTAACATCCTAGATAAAATTGGCAGTGCAGAACTTAAAACAAGTAAAACAACACAATTTCCGATGATTTTAACCATGGACGTATCATGTGGAACTGGACGTAATCTTCTGATGAATGGTAAACTATAAAAACCTACCAACGATGCTGACATAACATATCTAATTACAGTTAAGGAAAACATCATGTTGTCTTAAGTCATAACTATACTTTAACACAGTAGGAAATACTGACATCTTTATTAAAGGGTTTTCCCATCATTGTTTATGTTTGTCTTTGTTTTTCATTGGTGTTTTTCTTGTGCAGTTCTGTTGAGGATGAAGGCATATAATTGTAATTTTCAGCCATTGTAGGTGATTCCTTTTTTTATTTTTAAATATCATTAACAAAAACTGCCTTCTGATAAATGATGCTTTATTTAACATTTGATGAATGTGATATTGTAAAAGTAGTAATTTTCGCTTTTTTCGCAGTTGACAAAAAACTGTGAAAATAAATACCAGCGAATATCCGAGAAACATCCAGAAGGTACTTATGCTTTGAAGTTTTTCTAAAAACCACAAAAATTGATACCCGCGAATATGTCCAAGTTCAAGAAACCACAAAAATTAATATGTTTACAGTAATTGAAAGCAAAAACTGAATTCTTAACAAGAGGCTCTCAAAAGCCTACATCGCTCACCTGGCAGCTATGCTATCTACACTTTTTATTACCAAATTTGGTTCTGTGGTTATCTATAAGTTTCATGTTGAGAATTTGACAACAAGAATACATGTGCCACAATCTGTGCTTTAATTTCCTATATCAGATTTGCTGTCCTGTTAATTGGGGGTTGATACTTCTAAAAGGTACTATAAGGACAGTTTTAAATTCAGTTGGTACAGTAGTGAGAAAACTTTGCATATATATGTNTTTGTATGAATTTTCCCATTAGGTCAAATGGCAAACTAAGTTCCCCGCTGGCAGCCATCTTGGAAGAGGTCGGTAAACTTGACTATGTTCAATAAAACGTAGTCCTTGACATGCTGAACATTTTTGCAATTTAAACTTGACCTCTATCCCAAAGCATTTTTGAAATATAAGACAAAAGTATAAAATCACAAAAAATTCGACCAATATAGGGCCATAACTCATATATAGGTACTTGGATTTTCTTCAAAATTTCCAAGTAGGTAGATCTTAACATGCTTAACATTTTTGCAATTTAAACTTAACCTCTATCTGTTATAGTATTTTTAATAAAAAATAAAAAACATCATAATTTTGAAAATTTTACGGAAAAAGGGCAATAACTCTAAGATGGGTCATCAGATTTTCTTAAAAATTTCAGCATGGGTAGATCTTGTCATGCTGATCATTTTCACTCCGTCAGATTTTTGATATCTGTAACGATTTTTCAGTTATTTGCCAAAAACTGTGATTTACCCCTATGTTCTATTTTTAGTAACAGCCGCCATGTTGTTTGACCTAGGCCATAGAATATTACAAATTTGAAACAAGATACCCTAGTGATGATTCAGTTGAAGTATGATTCCATTTGGCCCAGTGGTTTCAGAGGAGAAGATTTTTGAAAGTGAGCTAACGACGGACGGACGGACGACGGACGGACGGACAACAGACGCCAAGTGATGGCAAAAGCTCACCCTGGCATAGCCAGGTGAGCTAAAAATGAGACTGAAGTATTAAGTAATTGTACTGGCTAAATGTGAATAATGGGAGGGAGAGGGTGGGTATAGAAAATGCTTTTTTTCACTTTAAGTATGATAATGTAAATATAAATTTATTAAATCAAGGATACAAAATTAAAACAATCTCTAATGTGGCTCCAACTGAACCCAATGTGGACAGAGAGGAGATGCCTAACACAACAGTCTCCTGAAAATAAAACATGTATATGAATTAACATTTTATATAAGCTTTTTATGACAATAAACTTGAATTAAACTTGACCAACAGCAGTAGAATATTGAAGGAAGAGGTTTTAATTACAAAATTCAGTCCTGAGACATGACAATAAAGAGCAAGGTCAAAATGTCTACAAATAAGTTACCATCAGAAAGCTTTAATCACAAGAAAGCTGTATACTAAATATGAACACCCTAACATTAAACAACTTTATTCTAGAAGCAAGGTTAAAGCTTTAAAAAAAAATCCCTCAGTTCAAGGTCAAGGTCAAAATGTCTACAACTATGGTACTGTCAGAAAGCTCTCATCACAGGGAAGATACCAAATATAAACACTGTATCATTAAACAACTAATTTCTAAAAGCAAGTTTCAAGTTTTTAAAAAATTGCTCCAGGGCAAGGTCAAAGTGCCTACAAATATGGCACCACCAGAAAGCTCTCATTATAGTAAAGTCACATAACAAATATGAACACCTTACCACTAAATGTCCAAATTCTAGAAGCAAGGTTTAAGTTTTTTTTTAAAAATTGTCCTTTGGGCAAGGTCCAGGTCATAATGTCTACAAATGTGGTACCATCAGAAAGCTATAACTACAAGAGTCACATACCAAATATAAACACCCTACTGCTAAACAAATTCATTGCAGATGCAAGGTTCAAGTTTTTCAAACAATTTCCAAAAGGGAAAGGTCAAGGTATAAATGTCTACAAATATGGTACTGCTAGAAAGCTCTCGTCATAAGGAAGTTATATACCAAATATGAACACCCTACCACTAAAAGCCCACCTTTTTTGAGGCAATGTTAAAGTTTTTTAAAAACTACCCTAAGGGCAATGTCAATGTCAAAATGTCTACAAGTATGTTACAACAAGAAAGCTCTTATAACAAGGAAGTCACATACGAAATATCAACATCCTAGCACTTAGATCTCCATTCCACAAACAAGTTTAAGTTTTGCTGACACCGAAAACAATAAGGAGGTATGACAATAGCAAGCTAATTCAAAAAGAATTCAAGGTCTAAATGATTTCAAACTTGTAAGACAGCAATAAATGCACACTGTCAAAGTACTATTGTGCATGGGGTTCCAATTTTCATAGATTTTGTGGTTCACTAAAACCACACAATTAAGTTCCCAATGAAATGCATTTTCTTCGTACACTTCAAATACATAGTATTTCTAAACCGTGAATTTAAAAAGTATCCAGGAAATACAGATATTTATAAAAACTAACGAAATTTGATGTTCATGAATAAAAGAACTTCCGCAGTACTACCATTGGGCAAACAAGTTATTGGTCTTGAAATAAATGGTTTATGCCACTGCATTCAGTCTTAATTTGTATGCAAATGTTTTTCTTTTTAAGACTTTTGCTAAAGGCACAACCATTAAAGCTCCCCCCATTAACATGTATATATTTATAACAAGTAACAAATTCAAAGGTTTTATCTATACTTAGGGCTTTTCAATTAAAATGTATGTACCAGGGTCAGAACACAATTTTCTACTACACCCCCCCACAACCAATGGACAAATATGAGTATGGCAATAAGATACAAAATTGTCAAGAACTCACAAGAATTCTCATTTTCTGCCCCCGACCCTGGTACATCCTTTTTAATGGAATAGCCCTTAATACTTACCTTAGCACCAACAGGTAATGTTTTTAAACCAACTAACAATTCATGGCTTTTACCTATACTTAATATTTACCTTAGCACCAACAGGTAATGCTTTTATACCAACTAACAATTCAAAAAAGTTGTGGGCAACCATGAGCAAACATAATACCTGTAAAATACATGTATATGGACAAAATCAGTCATTATTATCATCCTTTAAACTAACATTAAAGAAGTTCACAAACACATTTTTGGCTTGTCAGCCATAGTACTTGCAAATTTAGTTTTTCTGCCAGTGCTATAATATTTTTGCTTAAACTAATCAATAAATGTAACAAACTAAGTACAAAATGTACTAGTTTTTTTGGTTTTTTGTGGTCAATGCTTGACCTAGCAGTTTTTCGGCTGCATTACTCCTCACTTTAAGTAAAACTACAACTAATACATCTAAAGATTTGTCTATTTATCAAGAGTGCAAACCATTATTATGAATACCGTATATCAGAATTTTTTCTTGCGTGTCTAATTTTGGCTATGTTCACGGTAGCCTCCACAAAATTTCACTTAACATTCAGATGCATTAGGCAAAATAAAAAAATACATTAGCTTCTCAGGCCCCTGCCTCATCTCTTTTCTGGGAACTAATTTTACTTTTTTATTCAAGTTTCAAATAAAAAAAAATTAAAATCACCTGCCTCATCACTTTTTGGGTGTTTCAGTAATGTAAAAAGATGCCTCATCATGATTTTGAGCCAATAAAAATAAAAATCTTCTCCCTCCCTGCCTCATCATTTTTTCAGAAAAATGGCCTGAGAATCTAATCATTATTTTTGTATGGCCTTAGGACGAGTATAAAAACTTGAATTATAAACTTAGCGTATTTTTCACTGAACTTTTAACACCAAAATCGAAAACAAAAGCCGAAGAGAAAATAACCCGATAAACGGTAACTGTAAGCATAATTTCATTTCGCTGTGTAGAATGTCCAGGTATATTGTATTTTTACCTTTGCTGTTTATTCATGATAAGAACTCACTATTGTTTTTGAGGTTTGTGGAAATTCTACGCTTAAGATTTTTATTTGAATTGAATGAAAAATCTGCAGAAATAAAACCACTGTTACATAGTCACCATACATGTATCTTATGTTCAATCAGAAGCAAATCCATATGATGTCAGGAATTGATTATTGAAATGACAACTAGGAGGAATTTTGAGCAGGAAGCACTTCAAGATACCAATGATTTAACATGCTGTTTTATTTTATGGCTGTGCAGGAAACAACTTTCTGTATTTCTTATATGAATGAGTATTTACAATATATATTTTTTAAATTAACATCTACAAGATAAATTTGCATGAACTTTTATGTGCTATTAGTACAAATACCGTACAATTAAACAATTAAAGGATATGGAGCAAATACATGTACATATGAGACTTAAGTCTGTACATATTCATGAAAAAATAATTTAACAAAGCTTTTATTGCCATTCTTTATCTTGAAGTCACCATGAGGCCTTCAAAAATGAGCTTTGCTCAAACCTCATAGTAAGTTCAAGATGGTCCCAAGCAAAGGTTTGAGTGGAATTCATGGCCTTCATTTACTTTAGGGGACCCACTACTTTAGGATGGTGATTTTTTTTGGGGGGCATTTATATTTACTACAGAAAGCTTTGGTTAGGGTTGAGGTTATGGGTTAGGGTTAAAGTTAGGAATAGGGCTAGAATTAGTGTCCTGTGGTTAGTGTTTAGGTTAGGGAATGGTTAGCCTATCTCGGACAGGGTCCCCTAAAGTAAATTTGGTATGGCAAATTGCAAAGTGTCAGTCTATTATTAGCGATTAATAACTTTCAACTATCCCTATTTGTGGGGTTTTCCACCATGGGAGTATCAAATTAATAAAAAATAGTAATGGCGCATTACATGATACCCTGCCACGTTTCACAAACTTTCTAAGTTAAAAGGTGCATAACTCCAGAACTATGTGTACCGCTGAACCCAAAATCGAATTCCACCTGAGTTTTGTGGTAAACAAGTTGCATACCAAGTTTGAAGACCTTGTGTTATTTTGTTCAGGAGTTATCAGTTGGAAACCCTAAAATTTGCAAAATTTCAAAGTTTCAAGGGGAATAACTCCAGAACCCCTTGGACCTCTGAACCCAAAATCATATTTGACCTGAGTTTTGTGGTAAACAAGTAACATACCAAGTTTGAAGACCTTGTGTTATTTCATTCACAAGTTATCAGTCTGAAACCCTAAAATTCGCAAAATTTCAAAGTTTCAAGGGCATAACTCCAGAACCCCTTAGACCTCTGAACCTAAAATCAAACTTGACCTGAGTTTTGTAGTAAACAACTTACATACCAAGTTTGAAGACCTTGTGTTATTTCGTTCACAAGTTATCAGTCGAAAACCTTCCGGGGACAGACGGATGGATAGACAGACGGACACACGACTGAGGGTATCACATAATACCTCGACACTTCGTGTGGCAGGGTATAAAAATGTTCAGAGAGAAATGATTTCTTCTTTGCTAAACAAAACAATCACTGTTTTTCCTGCATGATGATTGTAAAGTCACGAAGATGCTAAAATCAAAAGGAAAGTGGATTTAAGCCTAATTTATAGGTTTCATGGATGCATGGTGTCAAAACTCCCATGAATTTCTCTGAAAGATGGCTGGTGTGAGTTATTGAAAAACTTACTGTTAAAACTAATAACAACAACATAACTAATGGATAACCAAGATTTCTTCTTAAAGGAGAAACTTTTTTCTTCTTTTCTGAAACAGATAGATATCTTATTAGCTTATCTGTAAAATATTAGTGACTTGAAAGGTAAACTGGCAACACATTTTTGTAATTGTAAAAAAAATTGCTTATTAAACCTGCAAAATATTGAAGGGATTTGTTAGAAACAACATAATACAGTCATCCTTTAATAGCTCGAACATCAAATGGACCAATGAATACAGTTTTAGTAAGAGGAGTGTTTGAGTCATTGAATTGGAACTACGTTGAAAATGGAACAAAAGGACCAGAAAAAGGGTTCCAGGCATCCATTGTGCAGTTTGAGCTATCTATGTTCTACTGTATTGAAAATTTTCAAATGCTAGCAAAATCTATATATATTTTTAAATCAATCAATCGAATGCACCTTCTATTTTTTATCCATCTGGTGTCACTACAGCACAATCAGGTTTTGTTCTATGACCTCATTATTACGGGAAAATTCATGCACAAGGAACAATTTTTCAACATGCATGAGATACCAGTTTTCCCCCCGAACTACCTAATAGTGCAGCAGCAACACCAATAAAAAAAAAAAGCATGAAGGAAAATTTCATTGATGATATGCTTTGTTATGGTTGTTCTAATACATGTACTTTTTTCTAGTTTGATTTTTAATGTGAGTCTTTTTGTGTATTTGTTTTTAGCCATTCACCACACATGGGGGAGGGTTTGGATCCAAGAAAACGAGTTTAACCCCACCACAATTTTTGCGCCTGTCCCAAGTCAGGAATATGTTGGTCATTGGCTTGTCCTTGTCTTCTTATAAAATTTTAGTTTCTTGATATTTGGGTTATTGGATGTGGTTTGTTTCCATTGATTTATTCACTTTTTTACCTTTTCGGGGCCATTTAGGGCTTACTATATGGTGTGAGGTTCCTCACGTGTGTTGAAGACCATATGGTGACCCCTAGATGTTTTGCTTTTGGTCGTTTTAACCTGGATATGGGATGTTGTCTCCTTGACATTTACCCCATTTCCTTTCTTTTTCATATGTACAATAACATGAATACAATGTAAACCACTTAAAAGTATCAAGACTTAACTCAATTTTGTTAGGGCTATACCAGAAATAATTGTATAGGGGGTCGGAAGGCACTTTTGAAAAGAACCCACCATGTATAAAATTTTAATTCCTTTGTCTTATTGTTTCTTCAGTGCAAGTCTCCAATATAACCCATAACCCATCAAATTTTAATTCAGGTGCCTTCCCACCCACCCCCCATACAATTTTTTCTGGAACAGCCCTTACCATTACCTTTGCGTAATGATATTACATCTACGGCTAAATTTCTCAATCCACATATAATGCTTACTTTATAAATACTTTATGTCTATTTTCAAATATCTTGTGAAAACCATTGTAACTATATGTGACAAAACATACCTAGCTTAGCACTCCTTTCCTGGACATCTTGTAAATTTTGCTGAAGTAGTTCAGTGCTGGCATGACCATTAGCTATTTTACTGGGAACTGTAACAAAAAACAAGTGTCTATTCTTGTAACTATTAATACTTTTATAATTCCAGACATAGTTTGCAAATGGATCTATTAAATCCCATGTTATAAGGCCTTTGACCTTTTTTCTGCGTAATTTGCATGCATTTAATATTTTTAAAATGTTTCTATCTAGAAAATGACAATTAGTGACTTTTCTTGAACCAAAAAAACTAGTCCAGAAATGTAAATGTATACCATATAAGTGGGTTTTTTTGTGGTCATAAATTTTTTGATTTCCTCTATAATTGTTTGATTCTATTTTTGCGGAATGAAATATTCCTGATTTAGTATCATCTATTGTGTAAAGCCTCATATACAGTATACATTTGTATTTCGTGGTATGCAATTTTCGCAACATCACAGTACCGGCAATTAAGAGAAAATTAAGTAAAAGCAAAATAACCACTTATTCAGTATAATTGTCCTTAATAGATCTTCTTAAACAATCATTTTAACACCTCCTTGAATTTTATAGGCAACATGAGATACACAGTTACATATGTAATTATAAAAGTGTTTACGTGATACCACTGACACCTGTTAGGAATGTGGGATGTCAAGTAAAGCCAGGCGGTGAAGTTATTCATATTTTGTGGTAGTAAATGTGAGATAAAAATCAACACTTCTGGTCTATCATGTATCTGTGCTAAATGAAGTTTGGTGCATTGATCTTCTATGGGTCATCTCCTACTGTAAACAAAAGATTACAGCAGAATATTCAACCCTTCAGTGTATGTGATATGCCTTACCATGAACTTGATTGCTGAGATTAATTCTTCTGCGTATATCTTCTTCTTCTAATTGCACTTTATATAATTCTTCTTCAATGTCTTTCATAAACTACAATTACATATAATTTGATAATTAAAATATATAAAAGTAGATGCTTTAACCCTTTCACCGACAGTTCACGGTGTAACGGGATAACGTAAAGTGACTTCGGCACGACAGTTCCCGGTTTACCGGGATCAGCCACTAGGGTTTTATAATCTCCCGCCACCGGAGTTATGCAAGAGTTATTATTCTTTGTACGATTTCCGGTTGAAAGGAGAAAAGATGGCGGTTCAGATGTTGAACACACGGTGGAAATTGGTCAAATTTTGAGTATTTTACTGAAATTTAAAGTTCGAAAACAAAATTTCAAGAAAGATTATGGATTACGGAAACTGTAATCATTGGCGAATTCGGGTATAAACATTTGTATTTTTGTGAAAGGATTTTGTGAATCGTGATCTTTTTGTGTCAGCTTCAATAAATTTTTATCTTTTGGGGTAAAAGTACGAGATTTTGGGGTCAGTAACGTGAATTTGTTACAATTTTCACGAAAATTTGTGAAATAACACAAAATTACAGGAAATAGAGGTAAAACTACTTTAAAAGACTGCCAAACAGTTGGAAATCAAAGCAAGAAGTAAAAACAAAAGAAACAATATTTTTTGTTGAAAAATAATAGTTATTGATGGTCTTTGTTATGAGTTATTCTTTGTATAATACAATTGGCCACCATTGCAAGGAAATTCATCGTCTGGGTGACACTTCCTGTATAGAAATTCATCGGTGAAAGGGTTAATGAGCCTGTATAGCTCATCTTTTAATTTGAAACATTTTCGTAATTTAAACTATTTGAAACATTTTCGTAATTTAAACTAAGTCATTATCTAAAAAAAATTCTTTTAAATGTAGGATAAAGCATATATTGTGGAAATTTGATGATTTTTATTGTGTGTTTGCTTGTGACGTCAGTGTTCTTTGTCCAATAAGCAATGATGTTTTTAGGCAACACTGATTACTGTGAATAAAAACTGACCATTTACTAACATGGCTTCCTTTAATCGTCTACCAGTATAATACTCAATAGCCATATACTTCACACACGCACAAATGGTCTCAGAATAAGAGTAAAAGCAAAGCATTTTGTTCGTCTTCTTTAATGAAGTAAATAAAAGTTCAGAACATTTTTGAACTAAATCCTACCATTCAGACACGTAAATGTGTATTGTTTTGCATTCGATTCAGATTGAACTTGCTTCTGTTTGAAAACATCAGAATGTAATTGTGATGTCATCGACACAGACAGCAATGGAGGTGAGAAATCCGCTTTCTCTTAGTTCGCTTCAGAATGGAAAATTCCATTTTCTGTCATATTAGAATCGAAAAAATTCATGGCAGGTATATGGCTTTTGTCATTTAACAATGGGCTCAGCCTTTATATTCATAAATTTAACCCCTCGCTAATGCTCTGGATTAAATTCGAATATAAAGGCCCAACCCATAGTTAAATGACAATAACCATATACCTGCCATGAATTATTTCTTAAGTAAATCAAAGGAAATCAATGATAAGAAAGGTTCAGTGTGGTACATGCTTACCTGAGGTTTGACAACCATTTCACCTATCACAGAAAAAAGTCGGGCAAAACCATTTGGTGTACATACTGAAAATAAATATTGGTAAAGATTTATGAACAAAACATCTTAAATTTAGATAACTTTTGATTATGTAAAGAGAAACAGAGCATTCAATGATACATAATAGCCTTTTTCTCCAAAATTTGAAGTTTCAAGGGACAAAACTCCAGAATCACACTGGGCCAGATTTATTAACTGAAAAAGGTAATCTGCTGATCACAAAAGATACCTCCACCCATAGGCATTCCTAGTAGTTGCAGCAATAATCCCAAAATATTAAGATTTTCCTTCAAAACAAACACAAGTTATCACCCGGAAACCATAAAATTAACAGATTTTGCCTATATCAAGGGCAATAACTCTGGAACACAAAATCCGATCATGGTCAAAATCGAACTTGACCTGTATTTAATGAATAGAAACATAATCCCAAAATATCAAAACTTTCTTTCAAAGCAAACTCAAGTTATCATCCGGAAACAAAAAAATTTACAGATTTTGCCTAAATCAAGGGCAATTAATCTGGAACGCAAAATCCGATCGCGGTCAAAATCGAACTTGACCTGTATTTTATGAATAGAAACATAATCCCAAAATATTAAAACTTTCCTTCAAAGCAAACACAAGTTATCATCCGGAAACGAAAGTGTGACGGACGGACGTACAAGAGGAATCCTATATACCCCACCTTTTAAGGCGGGGGTATAACCACCTTTTAAGGCGGGGGTATAAAAATTTTATTTGCCCAAAACTGACCTAAGCCTGCTGAAATTGGGTAGGTATGTAGATAATTTTTTTTCCTCCCAGAAATTAAAATTGTCAATTTTTTGACAAAAAATCAAACAAGTAACAGGTAAAAAAACAAGAAAGAAAAAAAAAACGTTTGAATTTTTTCGGAAAAAAAAATTTTGAGTAGGCATGTATATTTTGAGTAGGTAGCGTTTGGGCAAACAAACATATTTTTTTTATTGGCCCTGACNTTTGTGTAAAGTTTCATCAAAATCCTTCAAGTGGTTTAAGAGGAGTTGCGCTTACGAGGTAACCAATAAATAAGAAATCAACGAAAAGTCAAAGTCAGATTATCTCCCCTTCCTGGTTTCGGACAATAATTATATTCCTTCATGCACATCTCCATATAGTGTCCTTCCTTTGTGTAAAGTTTCATCAAAATCCTTCAAGTGGTTTAAGAGGAGTTGCGCTTACGAGAAGTGTAGACAGACGGACAGACGGACGGACAGACAGACAGGGCGATTCCTATATACCCCCCCAAACTTTGTTTGCGGGGGTATAAATATTGTCTGCTGAAGCATTAAACATTTGTAGAAGAGATTCATATAGAATCAAATATGACATGCCAGAGTACACATTACTTTAATACATTTGTAAAGCTGATTCTAGTTTAACTTGTGATTTAGAACACATGATCAGTCCAGGAAAACGCAGAATTCGACAATGTCGCTGAATTGGAAAACGTTGTGGAATTCAACAACTCAAATTTACAGATTTTCAAACAGTATTATTCTAATTTAACATTGAGGGTAATGGGAAACTTTTTTATTTTACTATAGATTATTTTCGTCTAACCTTTTTTCGTCAAAAAGAAAAGTTTTGCGGAATTGGCTTATAATAAGAGGAAAGTAGCTCAAAACATGCCGATCTTGCAAGTTCACTGATTTTTTTTCCATAAAACTTAAAAGTTGTTGAATTTGACAACTCATTTTAAGATGGAGGGTAATGGGGATTTTTTTTATTCATCTACAGATTTTTTTAGACCACTGAGAAAGTTGTTGGGAATTACCTAATATAATAGGACAAACTTTCAAAAGTATGCCGATTTTTGCTATATTGTGCCAATAGATCAAAAACTACTAGAGTTGTCCAATTCAGCAACCTTACAGTTGTTAAATTTGACAACAGCTGTTGAATTCAACAACGTTGTCGAATTCTGCGTTTTCCTGGACTGTGATGCTTCTTCACTGAGTGATGCTAACTTATCACCTAGGTAGACAAGAGGGCTACAAAATGCCTAAATTTACTAGTCCTGCGATTATTTCACCAAAAGCATTGTGAAATTGTCGCAATTTTATTGGGCTATTCCATTAAAATGGATGTGGAAGGATAGGAAGGGAAGTTTTATTTTTTGACACTGGTCCTGAGTCACAATCAATGTGTGACCAGTATTTGTTTGTGAAGCTTTTCTACTAAAAGTTTAAAGGTTGTGGGAAAATTTTGAAAGTCCCTTCCTAACCACCCACACTCATTTAAATGGAATAGCCCATAACAGAAGGATTACCAATTACAAAATGTAGTAGTATCCCTCGGGCTAGAGGACTTGTGTTAGTGTGGATTTCTGATTCATTTGTAAATATACTTACACATTAAAACAATAACACCAAGAAATGAAATGAATGAATATAAATATGGTAAGTAGATATTCCATACATCTGTAAATATAAAATATACAAATATGGTAATAAAGGGCTACGCCGAGCACAGCATGATACGACTGCAGCATGATACGACCGCAGCATGATACGACCGCAGCATGTCGACCACTGAAATTTCAACAAAAGTAGTTTAAAGTGAATGTGGACACAGTAAAGAGCTTGACACAATAATTAGATGGACACAAAAAGAAGCTAGACACAGTTATCAGCTAGAAACATAATAGGGAAAAATAAACCCTTTTGATTACTTACTGATAAAAAACTGTTAGAGCTATGCAAAATTTGTACTATCAACTAAAACTTAACATCCATAGAAATTCAAAGAAAAAAATTCATTGAAATCTGATGAAAAATAAAGATATGACATATTTAGAAAAATTGCAACTTTAGCCCCTTTGACCCCTTGAAGCTCGGAAACGGTAAAAGCTACACAAAATCTGTTGACATACTACTGAAAGCTTATATCAAGAGGAATCCAAAGATAAAAATTCCATCGAAATCCGATGAAAAATAAAGATTTTACATATTTAGAAAAATGACAATTTTGGCCCCTTTGACCCCTTGAGGCTCGTAAACGGTAAGACCTACACAAAATCTGTTGGCATAATACTGAAAGCTTAGATCAAGAGGAATCTAAAGAAAAAAATCCCATCAAAATCCGATGAAAAATAAAGATTTGACATATTTAGAAAAATTTTATTTTTGGCCCCTTTGACCCCTTGAGGCTCGTAAACGGTAAGACCTACACAAAATCCGTTGACATATTGCTGAAAGCTTAGATCAAGAGGAATCCAAAGAAAAAAATCCCATCGAAATCCGATGAAAAATAAAGATTTGACATATTTAGAAAAATTGCAATTTTGGCCCCTTTGACCCCTTGAGGCTCGGAAACGGTAAGAGCTACGCCAAATCCATTGGCATACTACTGAAAGCTTAGATCAAGAGGAATCCAAAGAAAAAAATCCCATCGAAATCCAATGAAAAATAAAGATTTGACATATTTAGAAAAATTGCATTTTTGGCCCCTTTGACCCCTTGTAGCTCGGAAACGGTAAGACCTACACAAAATCTGTTGACATACCAGTGACAGCTTAGATCAAGAGGAATCCAAAGAAAAAAATCCCATCGAAATCCAATGAAAAATATAGATTTGACATATTTAGAAAAATTGCAATTTTGGACCCTTTAAGCCCTTGTAGCTCGAAAACGGTAAGAGCTATGCCAAACCCGTTGGCATACCACTGAGTTGAGATCAAGAGGAATCCAAAGAAAAAAATCCCATCGAAATCCGATGAAAAATAAAAATTCTACATGAAGGAATCCATTGAAAAAAACTGTATCAAAATCGGACTGAAAATTAAAAAATTATTTTTTTTGAGATTTGCCCCTGTTGGGCCCCATTTATCTTGTGAGTGGTACATGCTACATGAAATCCGTTGACATACACCAGATTGGAAATTTTCTCAGGAGCACACTGAAACAAACCCCATCAAAATCCAATAATTAATAAAGATTCTACAGTCAAAAATGTGAAAACACCCAATTTCACCCCTTTTTGGCCCCTTTTTCTAAAACAGACGGGGCCACCAACTCAAAATTAAAACCTCTGTTTACACGTGTGCCAAGATACATCATACTAAAATATCATAATGATCCGTCCACTAGAAGCAAAGTTAGGCTGTCCACAGACCCCAACGCCGACGACACCAGCACCATACGGCATACCAATATACGACCGCAAAATTTTTGCGGATGTATAAAAAGGCATTCCATAGATCAAAATATAAATATGATAAGTAGATATTCCATTCATCTGAAAATATAAAATATACAAAAATGGTAAATAGGCATTCCATACATCTAAATATAAATAAGGAAAGTATAAAGTGGATACATCTGAAAATAGAAAATACAAATGTATATAAAAATATGGTAAAAAGGCTTTCTATATATCTGAGAACTATGATGGCTCTAACTGCTATACATTTGTAGCTTGAACACCATAGATGTCTCAAACCCTATCTAATGTCCCTTTCTGGAACTGCTACACATTTGTAGCTTGAACACCATGGATGCCTCAAACCCTATCTAATGTCCCTTTCTGGAACTGCTACACATTTGTAGCTTAAACACCATGGATGCCTCAAACCCTAACTAATGTCCCTTTCTGGAACTGCTATACATTTGTAGCTTGAACACCATGGATGCCTCAAACCCTAACTAATGTCCCTTTCTGGAACTGCTACACATTTGTAGCTTGAACACCATGGATGCCTCAAACCCTAACTAATGTCCCTTTCTGGAACTGCTATACATTTGTAGCTTGAACACCATGGATGCCTCAAACCCTATCTAATGTCCCTTTCTGGAAGATTCTTGAAAACTCAAACACCCTCTCTAGCTCGAACTGTTACTGTTGGACCTTTGGGTGTACCAGTGATCTAAGTTTGACTGTTTGTAGGCTTTCTATACAACTTAAAAGAAATACTCCACTTACTGTATATCCCAACTTATTTCATTACAACTAGAATGATGCCCCTGCTTGTGGACTAATAGTTCACAACAGTATTTTCAAGCCCAGTAGTGGGTACTTTTGTAATTTGAATTTTGCAATACCTAACAATAACTTTTTTGAAAATTTTGTTTAAAACAAAGGAAATTTCGAACAAGCTCTGTCCTAGGCAGTTCATTTAGATACTATTGGTTATGCATCATCTATCAGCTTTTTAACATGTACATTTTAGGGTATGGTCTACAAATATTTTGATTTGATCTGCACTGAAAAGGCATAAAGGGTAGTGCTACGGGTGACTTAACACAATCTGTATCAGATATTCAAAACAACTGTACAGAATTTTGTTATACATTTCAGCAAAAAAAAAGTCATGTTTTTGTCCAAAATCTCCTTGAAATAATTAAAGAAACAGATTCCATAACCATATCTTATGAGAAATGGCATTTCTACACTCTTGATTGTTAAATTTTCAATTATAAAAAAAATTTCAAAGAGCCTTGCTTTTAGATATCTGAAAAATTTGAATATCTCTAGTGTAGTAATGTAATTTCTTATTCAATGCAGTTGTAGAATCCATACATATACATGGACATAGAAAGGGGAGGTTGGGTACCCATAAAACGGTAAAACCCAACCGCTGGCTTTTGCTGTTGCCAGCACCAAGCCTGGCTGTCCTGAGTTCCTTATGTTGTTTACGTTTGTTTTTGCCTTATACATGTTTTTCCTGTGTAGTTCCCTAGCAGACTGTAGCATGTAATTGTAAATTTCAGCCATTGTAGATGTTTCCTGTTACTGTAAACAGAGAAATTTTCGTGACAGTTTTATTTAGCAGTAATGAATAAAGGGCTACGCCGAGCACAGCATGTCGACCAGTGAAATTTGAATAAGTGTAATTTAAAGTGAATAAGGACACAGTTAATAGTTTGACAAAGGAACTAGATGGACACAATAAGGAGCTGAACACAAACTAAAGAACATTAAAATTAGCCCTTTTGATCCCTGAAAGCCGGGAAACTGTGAGATTAAAGCAAAATTGTTGACATACTACTCACAGCATATATCAGGATGAATCTAAAGAAAAAATCCCTATTGAAATCCGATTAAAAATAACGACTACATATTTTCAATAATTCCAATTTCGGCCCCTTTGAACCCTTATAGCTCAGAAACGGCAAGAGTTACGTCAAATCTGTTGGCATACCTCTGAAAGCTTACAACAAGAGGAACTCAAAGAAAAAAATCCCATCGAAATCGGATGAAAAATAAATTTTAGGTAATCTGCATGTTTGCAATTTTGGCCCCATTTGGCCCCTAATAGCTCGGAAAGGTAACAAGTTATCAAAAATCTGATGGTGCAGCACTATATCAATTTTTCATTTAGAATTCATTGCAAAAAACTGCATCAAAATTGGACTAAAAATAAAAAAATAATTTTTTTGAAATTCACCCCTTTTGGGCCCCATTTATCTCATGAACGGTACATGCCACATCAAATCCGTTGTCATACTATAAATAGGGAATTTCCTCAGGAGCACACTGAAAGAAACCCCATCAAAATCTGATAAATAATAAATATTCTACAGCCAAATATGTGACACACCCAATTTTGCCCTTTGTGGCCCTTTTTTAAAAACGGGAGGGCAAAAAAAGCAAAAACTACACCAAGCCTTCCTTTTGTGCCAAGGAACACTGTGTCAAAATTTCATAACGATTGATCAACTTAAACTTAAGTTATTGACCAAAAACAAAAGTGTCTACAGACGACAACGACCCCATACGACAACAACGACAACGACGACGACGACAGCGCCACACCATTACACGACCACAAATTTTTTGAAGTCGTATAAAAAGGCGCTAAAATAAAACGGCTGCAAATATTTGATGCTTACGATTAATTTAATGCCTCAAACAGCAACTGCGAATTCAAGACTGAGTGAACTGAAATTTGTTTGAAAACTGCGAAAAAAGATATGAAAATTTCCCGGATTACAGTATCCTGGCTTATTTTATGGATTTATTGCTTACCAAATAATGTTTCTTTACTATGATCATCATCACCAAATAATGCTGACGCCACCCAGGCGAGTCCAATGACAAGGATGATTAATAAAAACAAAATAATCATGGTCTCATATACTCTTCCCAGAAGTCCCTGCAAAGTAAAACAAAATAATAACAGACTCTTCCCAGAATTCCCTGCAAAGTAAAACAAAATAATTATGGTCTCATATACTCTCATATACTCTTCCCAGCAGTCCCTCAGAGAAACAAATTCTATTTTTATCATACCAAAGAGTATGGCTTTCAAACACTTGCAATTCCTTAACAGAACTAAGCATTTCTTCAATTTCTACTAAATATATCTGATTAATTGTATGTGAGGTTATCATGAATTTGGAATTGATTTACTTAATGTCAGTAATGATATACTGTTAAAGTTGCTATTTTTTTGTTGGGTTAAAGTTTGTGAAATGTAGGTCAAAACCTGTTTGTGATTCTTTTGTTTAACAGCCATTAATGGTTACCTTTAAGACTTGAAAATATTTCTTTGATATATTATCAGATTTATTCTATTATGTTTGCAGATCTATTCTATTAGGGAAAATAGCGAAAATAAACCCCTCGTGAAAAATTAGCTATTTATAGTACCATCGTATTACTTGGTTATCAACATAAAACAAGTGGAGTAGCCTTTAAACTGTAAACCCAGATAATCACACATCCACATACTATGACGACAGGACTATCATGCTCCCCAACCTACACACTTTTAATCTCTATAGTATAGAGTCATGCCTGCCTGACATGAAGTAAAATAATGCCTAGGTTTGAGATGTATGCACTACAGGTATATGGTGTACATAATAGTGCGTCTTGTGTACACTCTAATTTCAAATCTCAAAAATTAGGTAATAGAAAACTAAAAACAAATCTTCCTCATTGGTAGTTCTGTTCTTTGATGTATTTGGCATAACTATGTTTTTGTCCTTTGTGATTCAAGATTTACAAGTAGTATTTTGGGACAATGGTCAGACTGCTGCTTAAAGTGATGGCCATGCAGCCCATTTTCAATAAGAACATTAATAGTTTATGCACTAACAATGATTGATTTATTTGTCACAAAAATGTAAAATAACATAATAATTACCCTTCGATAACCAACAAATCCCTCAGATTCCGTGAAAAAATAACCAAATGGCATAAATATAAACAGCGTAACATTGGAAAACAGAAAGATATAATTCCATAATCCTGAAAATAAAAACACAAGTTAAACATTATTTCAATCATTAACAGTTACATTCAGAAGTTAAAAATGTGTAGTTACAATGTATCTGAAGTAAGTGAGAA
Source organism: Modiolus philippinarum (assembly GCA_002080025.1). NCBI lineage: Eukaryota > Metazoa > Mollusca > Bivalvia > Mytilida > Modiolidae > Modiolus > Modiolus philippinarum. The sequence continues at coordinate 29,714 of MJUU01064817.1, forward strand.
TCGAACCGTCAATCAAAAGAACGAACAATCCCTGAACAATGGCAAAATCAGACACATTTAGAAACAAGGACACCACTTGAGTACGGGACAAAAAACAAAAATGAAGACACACATACAGATGAACAACACAGACCCAACAAGAGCTGGCACCCAATGGCAGCCTGATATACCCCCGCTCATTGAACCCTGAATCAATGTGGCAAGTGCAAATTTAATTGTATAGGGACACAATACAGGTAAGGACACAATACAAGTATAAACACAATGCTATAATGAATAACAATGATGTCTCGGCAAACAGGAAGTGCTTATGACTTAACCTTGAAATCGGAATACACGATAAATTGGACCATAAGGAAGCTCTGTACAAAACAACAATTGAATCCCACTTACAGTTTCAGAAAAAATTGTAACGAAAAATTCCATATATTGTACAACAATGAAAAACAATGACGTCTCAGCAAACAGGAAGTGCTTACGGCGTAACCTTGAAATCCGAAAACACGATAGATTGGACCATAAGGAAGCTCTGTGCATAACAACAATTGAACCCTATCACAGTTTCAGAAAAAATTGTGACGAAAAATTCCAAATTCCATATATTGTACAACAATGAGAAACAATGATGTCTCGGCAAACAGGAAGTGCTTATGGCGTAACCTTGAAATCGGAATACACGATAGATTGGTCCATATAAGGAAGCTCTGTGCAAAACAACAACTGAATCCCACTTACAGTTTTAGAAAAAATTGTGACGAAAAATTCCATATATTGTACAACAATGAAAAACAATGACGTCTCAGCAAAGAGGAAGTGCTTATGGCGTAACCTTGAAATCCCAATACACCATAGATTGGACCATAAGGAAGCTCTGTGCATAACAACAACTGAATCCCTCTTACAATTTCAGAAAAAATTGAGACGAAAAATTCCATATGCTGTACAACAATAAAAAAAACAATGAAGTCTCGGCAAACAGGAAGTACTTATGCGGTAACCTTGAAATCGGTATATACACATCGGACCATCATAAAAAAGCTTTTGCCAAAATATGATTTCATTCTGTAAAGTAGTTGCTGAGAAAAGTGTGGTTACGGACGGACGAACGAACGGACGAACAGAGGTAAACCAGTATACCCCCACTACTATGTAGCGGGGGTATAATAAACTAGAGGCTCAGACACTGAGCCTGTATCGCTCACCTGACAAAATGAAGCAGGGATCTCAAAGTTCTGCATGGTGGCCATGTTTTTTATGTGAATTTCCCATAGGACCAAAATAAACTATGTTCTGTGCTGGCGAACATTTTTTTTATTGGATGGGGAAGAAATGAGCAATCTTTGTTAAGGACCTTCAGTTCATCATTCCTGTAAAGTTTGGTTGAATTTGCTTCAGCAGTTTCAGAGCAGAAGAAGAAAATGTGAATTTTCCCATAGGGTCCAATGTTAAACCTAAGTTCCGCGCTGGCGGCCATGTTTTTTATCGGAT
>MJUU01064817.1:36204-49030 GCA_002080025.1 Modiolus philippinarum
GGACCTTCCATACATCATTCCTGTAAAGTTTGGTTGAATTCGCTTCAGTGGTTTCAGAGGAGAAGATAAAAATGTAAATTTCCCATAGGGCCAATGTTAACTAAGTTCCGTGCTGGCAGCCATGTTTTTTGTCGAATAGGAATAAAATGAGAAATCTTTGTAAAGGACCTCCAGTGCATCAATCCTGTAAAGTTTGGTTGAAATTGCTTCAGCAGTTTCAGAGCTGTTGATGAAAATGTGAATTATCCCATAGGAAAAACCTAAACCTAAGTTCCGCGCTGGCGGCCATGTTGTTTTATCGGATCGGAACGAAATGACCAATCTGTGTAAGGGACCTTCCTTACATCATTCCTATAAAGTTTGGTTGAATTTGCTTCAGTGGTTTCAGAGGAGAAGATGAAAATGTGAATTTCCCATTGGGCCAATGTTAAACTAAGTTCCGTGCTGGCGGCCATGTTTTTTGTCGAATCGGAATAAAAAGAGGAATCTTAGTAAAGGACCTTTAGTGCATCAATCCTGTTAAGTTTGGTTGAATTTGCTTAAGCAGTATCAGAGGAATTGATGAAAATGTGAATTTTCCCATAGGGTCCTATGTTAAACCTAAGTTCCGCGCTGGCGGCCATGTTTTTTATCGGATCGGAACGAAATGAGCAATCTTTGTAAAGGACCTTCCATACATCATTCCTGTAAAGTTTGGTTAAATTTGCCTCAGTGGTTTCAGAGGAGAAGATGAAAATGTGAAAAGTTAACGGACTGACGCCGGACGACGGACGCCAAGTGATGAGAATAGCTCACACTGACCTTTTGAGTCAGGTGAGCTAAAAACAGGGAGTCTTGAAGTATCCCTCAGGGTACAGATAGGGAGACTTTAGGTCATGTCAAGGAGACTTGTTTACGTGTACATGGTTATCCGCTCAGCTGAATCTTCAAGATTTTTGTACTTGATTTACATATTCACTAATTCTGAGTTTTCTCATGTGCATATCAAATATTCAACAATGGCAATGTATAAGTTTTAATCATTAATTTTTTGGGGGATATTTCAAGATCTACAATCCTTTTCCCCAAAAAAAGTGCTCCTACATTTAGGTTACTTTTACATGACATAATTTTTCTTTTATTTATCATCTATAGTAAATAGGCAGTTTAGGACTAATTTGTTCAAAGAGGCTGTTGCTAATCCTCATCATTCTTTTTTCAATGGTTCTAAAAATAGACCACTTCCGGTTAGAGATCTGTAATTGAAACGTAAATACTTTGGGCAATTTCCATTGAATTTTTTGTACACTTCAATGTCAATAAGTCATTATTTTAAAACGATGAGATGATACAAACAACGTTTGAGCTTTGCAGAACACAGGAATAAGCTTCAGAAACCTTATCAATTTACTTCCTTGTTACCGGAAATAGAAAGGACTACAATTCGACATGTCAAAATTATCAGCGACTTTTATAAGTTCCAGGGCAACTTGATATGGCTTTTTGGGGCATCTTTAGGCGACTTGAAGCACAACAGGGCGACTTAATCGCCCTTATCCCCCAGTTTGGTGAGCCCTGATGTTCGTGATAAATATCCAACATTTTAGCAGATAATTTTACAAGACCGAATTGTTATTATTACTGACATTCTGTTTACAATACATATACATATTTTCTTGTGATGTACATGTACACATGTGTGAAGGGGTGTTTTTAAGGTACATGATTATATAGTACGTTTATTTCTTTATATTTGTTTATACCTAATATTTTAATATTTCTTGTTTGAGAATGAGCGATGTTTGTATTAGCATTGAGTTTCCCTACACAGGACCTCTCTTCTATCCAGTTCATTTTTTGACCTCTACTTTTCTACATGTCTTTATTATCTTTCTTCTGATTCGTTTATATTTCCTTAATTCTTGGTTTTGATTGGTCAGACAGTAGATACCCGCCATGTATGATTTAGGACAAGAGCGGTGGAAAATGTCAGATCGCAGATTTGTTTAATTTAAGTGAGATTCTTTGACATTTGTTAGCCAGTTATGAATCCAGTGGATCTACCTTATTTAGGATACAATGTAAGTTCTATACATTTACTTCTTGTATGAAAATGTGAATGAACAAGACGAGTGAAAGTGTTTTACATTTTTGTAGCCTTTGAAGTAAACATGTCGACCTTGCTGGCCATTGTCATATTACGCATTTAGCGAATGTGAGATTTTTGTATTCGTAATTATTGTCAATTCATTGTATATCATGAAGGTAGTAAATGTGGCACATGAGAATTATTGTGATTGCTTAATTGTCATTTTGTGTACTGTTTTTATTGTAAATATTGATGGTCAGTTTGATTATAGATTTTGTTGATACGCATAGCAGACAGGTTCACAATCAGTCACGCATGATTGCGCACATGTTATATTTTTAGAACCTTGACAGCCCGGTTAGAAATAAATGTTTGTTTACATTATTTTTATCTGTGTGAACTTTATAAATAGGTCCAGTATTTATTATTGTTATTTTGTTTACAGGATCTGTATTAACACTATTTTTATGGCACTTTGATGCAGTGAATACAGAAACCAGATTGGTATTTATTAATCATGTTGATGTTACTGTTGATGTACTGGTGTAGTGATGTTCTAAAGAACATATACAGTGTTCACCCCTTTCCATAAAAGGGTAGGTGTATTGCTTTATATGTTAGATTTAATTATAAATTATATATTTAATAGGTTGAGAATGTTCAATGTGTAATTAACATAGTGTTATAATTATCACATATATCATGTATATATTTATATATAAGATTATTTATGTATGGAGTACATGCATATGCGAGTTATTTCCCTTGTTTCATAAACATGGGATTGCAGTACACTAGATATGTATGTATTATTGGTCATACTCATGGTTATGCAATATTGAATATTATATGGAGTTTATAACAGAACAACACAATTGTAAACAAATAGACTTTATTTATTCAACATATTTATATAAACATAGAACACAATGTTTACTAATATATTGTTGACATATTTTTATAGATCTAGTTTAATAATACTGCATCATATCAATAATGAGCATTAATATTATGTGCCAATTTTATTTATATTGTTATTGTTATATTTTATAGGTTTTTTTTACTACTGTATTAAAGGATGAACCTTAGCTGGACTTAGTGTTTATTTTGAGCCCAGAAACCCTGTTACATGTGCATATCAGCCAACTCTTAGAAATGCTCACAGACATGGCAAGCATACCATAAAAGATATACATGTTTACAGGACTTTGGATGTATATTCATGGTTTTTCTTTCATCTTCATGACATCACAATCACCATGCAATAAAGTAATGACTGTTTTGTTTAGCAAGGAATAAATAACTGCTCTCAGGTACTGAGTCTGCTCTCATGCAGGTGTCATATGGTATTTTGAACCCCAATGGCAATGGAAAATTGGGATGGGGTAGAAACCTCCTAGAAGAGGGAAAGTTGGCAAGTATACATGTGTTAAATGGACGACACAGTCTGTAAATATTCAGCATTTGTTAACTCTGTTTGTGGGTTATGACTATTAATAGTTCTTCAGGTGAACATGGTTGATAGGCCACCATTCTCTTTTTGAGATGCATGTTATTTTATAATTTGTTGAAAGAACTCTATTTATATTTATCTGTCTTTTTGTAAAGCTAATGATCTCCCGTCAATACTACATTGTCTCTTTAAGATGGTTACAGCAGTATATTTAGATATTCACAGAAACTTCATAATTTTATTATTTAGACCTGAATTTTAAGTCAAGTAAGACTAAAAATCCCCCTATATATGATATTTATGGAAGAAGATTTCAATTTTGAACATGAATTTCTCCCACCTCGGACAAGGGAATCCATTGATTTCGCAGTGCAAGATTATAATAATCAGTCATGGTCTCAAATGTGAGACAGGACAATTCCACCCGAGGGTTCACATTTTCCAGTCAGAAACGAGGCTTGCCGAGTTTCTGATGATAGAAAATGTGAACCCGAGGGTGGAATTGTCCAGTCTCACATTTTTTACCATGACTGATTATTTTTCTCACATTTCTCTGCCAAAAAATAAGAAAAAATAAACATGGCCGCCGATACACGAAAATCTATTCTCCGAAACTAGGCAACGTAGCAAAAAATAAATTGCATAATTGAAAAGATCGCATGTGTTTTGGTTTTGTACTAAAAGTACAAAACTCTGAACTAGAATCTTAAGCGTAGTTATTCATGGGTTTCTAAAATGAAGCGGTGTAAAAATTCGACGTTGCCGCACCATTCCGGGGAAGTTGTATTTTTTCTGACGTTTCAATATTGTGACGTGACGTTGTTTGCATTGTTCCGTCAAGGGTGGTCATGTGATGTGAGATGCATGAATCTCACATGGGTATCTCACACTGGATTCTTGTGTCACACACGTACAGAAATGTGAGAATTTTCTGTCTTACACAGGGGGTGTAAGACAAGCTACACACGTATATTCCAGCCAGTTTTTATATCATAGCAATATACACATTTTGGTCCACATGAATCGAGAAGTATATAATCAAAAGTATTAAAAAGTATATTAACTACCTTAGAACGGCAAAATTTGAACTAAAACACATCATAAATGAATATATCATTGACGCTGAAATAACCCCGGACTCGGATGTGTGCTCCATACTTTATGACGTCATAAAAAGGGAAGTAATTCACTGATGTCAACAATGGCCTTTCGGCTGTGATTTGCTTAATTTTTTAAATGCTGAGGGGGAGAAAAATAATCAAACACCAGTGAGAGGGTCAGACAAAAAAATCTTAGACACCCTTGGGTAAGATTTCTAGCGTCTCGGACTCAGCAAGCTTCCTCCGAGTACTTGAAATCTTACCCTTGGGTGTCTGACATTTTTCTGTCTGACCCTCACCCTAGTGTTAGATTCTTATAGTCTTTTTACTACAGAACTTACGATTTACAATCAGCCATAACTGACAAACATTATAAGTGACTTACAGCCATCATTATGATTTAAGAACTATACAACACTCAACAGTCCCCTCCCCAAGACAACATTACCTAAACCTAAGAGTTCAGATCAATTTTATTTATGACTTGCAATCAACAGTCTTCAAGAAATGCATTGGTCAGACAGACAAAACCGACATTTTTGCAGGAGGACCGATAAAAAATTTCAAAGCGTCGGCCCGAATGTCCGACATTTTTTCGGGGCTAAACCACTGGAAATGATGTTTCAGGGTGAAAAACTGACAATCATCTGGTAGATTTGAGACTTTATTTTGTTATCGCTGAAATTTCCTGTCAAGAATCTTTCGTCAAATTGCTAAAATTGTGGTAAAATTGACTACCGCTCAGATGAAAATATTCCAAACAGGAAGTGATAAGTATTAATATAATGATATCGGAAAAAACATGATGATTTTCCGGGAATCTCCGATAATAAGAAATGTGTGGAAACTTTTGGTCCGATGACCGTTTGGTCGGTCAGATATTCCATAAAAGACTGCAGGACCGAATGTCCACTAAATTTTAAATGTATTTCGCGAAGCCTTAACCAACTAATGATTTTACAACCTTTACTAAAATGGTCCAGATTTACTTACCATGGATTAATGAGCTGTTTAACCATTTGACGTAGTAACTTTTAGGATACAACAACAGAACTTCATTAGATACAATAGATATTGGTAATAGTAATACTGCCCCGGCAGATACTGCCAGTGTAAATGTACATAACCATAATCTGAAAAACAAGGATATAGAACATCAGCAGGCTTGAATACACAATATATACATGTAACAGTATAAAATTTAGAAATGCAAAAATTTTACTTGTTTTCCTCACAGCATTACCACAAAATATAGAGGTGTTTGACTAGTAATACTGACATATGTTTGTTGATGATCACACACCAATGACCTCAAAAACAAAGATGTAGCAATGTTCGACAAATACAAATGAATTCCCCTCAAAGAGGTGCTAGTGGGTGTCTTGAGCTTCAATGATGTATTAGCAAAGCTCATTGTTGAAGGCCTAATGGTAACTTCAAGATGAAGAATAATATTAAAGCATTGTACCATTGCTTGATTCTATCATGTATTTGTAAAGACTTTGTCTAATGTGCATTTACTTCATATCCTTTCTGTTAATTTAAGACTGGTGTTAGTCTCTACTGCTGTGCAGGGATGGGCACGATTACTTTGAAATGTAATCGATTATTAATTTATTACATTGCATATTTTTGTGTAATCGATTATTAATCGATTACACATGTAATCGATTACAATCGATTACTTTCAGAGAAGTAATCGACAATTACTTTCGATTACTTTCGATTACATTCGATTACATTTCTTTAAATAGGCATATTATATTATACATGACACATGGCAAAACATATAAAGATTGAGATACATGAACATTTGTACATTGAATTGTCAAAAATTGAACCTTAAGTGGTATATTTGTGAAAGGTTAGGTATCTGCAATACTGTTACATTTAATTATCATCATTTTGTGAAATGTGTCATCGCATTTTCCACTATCGAAAGAGGAGACAAAGCTCAAGAGAAACATGTGAACTAATTCTTCATTAGTATCTTTTTTCTTCTGTTCATTTTTTCAATAATTTAATGATTTTCTTGATATAGACTGGGCATGATTTTGTTGGCTGCTCTTTTTGAGATCCTTGGTGGTGGGATAATTGGTTCATTTCTATGTTTTCTCACAAAAAGGGAAATAAAAAAAATTTTGGCAAAAAAATTTCTTATTATAATTTAAAGATGAAAAATATGAAAATTTTACTACTAGTTCATTTAATGAAATTGACACTAGTTCATTTAATGAAATTGACAATCAATAAATTGTTTTCATAACGCTTAAATTTGTGTTTAATTATAATAATCTGACAGGTGTGGATTACTGCCTGGGGTTAAATTGCAATTAACAGTTATATTCTTGTGTAAACATCTTGTCAACAGGTACATTTAACCTTATGCCTAAATTGTAAATCATGTTATAAATCATTAAAAGTAAGAAGCTAAATTTAAACAAAAGGTCTGATAAAATGATTGATTGCTTTAGAATTTTAATATCATCATAATCATACAAATTGTTGAATTGCTGTACCATCTACTCTATATATTCATCATGATTATTACTATTTTTCATTCTTTGAAATATTTTATTTTGTTAAACATGTTAAGAGCTAAAATGCATAAATTTTAATTTAATACATCACAGTCAGACAAGGGGTTAGTCTGTGAGAAAAAAATATGTTCAGCTATCCAAATATATTGGACAGATTTGCACAATTTTTTTTAAGTGTGTAGTAAAATTTGAGGTGGTTGCAAAACTGCCAGATATTAATATATTACAATGTATGCACTTGATCTTGATTGCTCCATCTGAAGGCAAATCTGGTGGTATTTCATAGTGATCTGTCCAAGACATGACCACACATTAAGAAGATCTGTTCTATACTGAGATTACTGACTAGACTTTAAGTCTTAAAATTTATTTCACAAATTTTAGGAAGATTCTATGAGAGAGAGGGGGATTAAAATGATGAAAATAGCTGTTGGATATTTAAATCCTGAAGAGATAGTAAGATATATACAATTGAAGCAACTTTTACAACACATTTTGCAATAGATCAATGGCTCTCAGGTTTGTGTAAAATGAACTGAAGCATAATAATATTCAGCATTATATCACATGATGCATTTCTGATACCATAAACCTAAGTGAAAATCTATGCAGATATTGCTTTAAATAAAAAAATGTAATTGAAATGTAATCGAAAAGTAATCGATAATTACAGGGGTTTCAGCAGCTGTAATCGATTAAATTACGATTACAAGTAATCGAAAATCAGATCGATTACAGATTACTTTCGATTACTAAACATTTTGTAATGGATTACAATCGATTACGATTACCCATTACCATTACCCCAACCCTGCTGCTGTGTGGAGTTCGTAATAAGATTCCTATTCTCTCTAAATGAAATTTTACATTTAACATGTGCTTGTTCTTTAGATAATTTCTCATATGAATATACTATCATACTTTCAAATTTTGGCATTTTATTATTATTTTTTATTATTTCCAAATGTTATTCTGTTTATAGTGCCTTTATCTCACTGTTTTATAATGACAAGTTTTCTTACAGTAGACTCTATGAGTGCCCTGAGTTTGTCTATATGTTGTAATTGTTCACTTAGTCTAAATTTCGGCACTAGTGCTTTTGTCGTGGGATGGATGACAGTGATGGTACATTGTAAGAGCACTTTGCCAGTTAATTTTATGATATTTAATGATCCTGCATTAATGGGCTCAAAAACTTGGATGTAGCGTTGTTTAATAATTAGCAATGAATTCGACTTAAACAGGTGCTAGGAGTTGTTTTGAACCTACTATGAGGTGGAAGCAAAGCTCATTGTTGAAGGCCTAATGGTGACCTCAAGATGAAGAACAACAATAAACGCATTGTTCCATTGCTTGGTTTTACCATGTAGTTGTAGCAACTTTGTCTCACGTGAATTTACTCAATTTCCTTTCACTGTTTATACTTACACAATTCTGAACACTATAGCATCTTCTTCTCCTATAAAAGTCAAATAAAATATACAAAATAATTAGAAGGAAGGTCTGAACTTAGAAAGTTTGTATATAATGCATTTTTTTTAGTTCTCTCTGTTTTGCTTTAGTTTGGGGTGACATGAATGTTATTTTTGTATTTTCAGTTCAAGTGTCATGTCTTTGTTTTTCAGTTTTCTTGTTCTTTACTAGTCTACCAGATTTGACATGTTCAACACAGTGGGTATCTTTTAAGAAGCAGGAGATGCCTACTCTACCAGTGCACCTGTTCTCACCCATGTTTGTTTTATCGAGTCTGTGTTGTTCATCTTTGTATGTGATTGTGACTTTATTTTTTCTTTTCTGTGCCGTGCTCATGTAATGTCTTTGTGTCTGTGTTCTAACTTACTTCACTTTGCCATGTATCTGACTCCAGACTTTGAGTTTTGTAATCTACACATTTTTTTTTGTTCCTTCGGTTTTCTACCGCCGTTGTTAGATGTTATTTTATTACATAAGGTTGTAAACAATTTCTCCCAAAAGTTTTTATAATTCATCTTCTTAGATAAAATTAAGTTGTAGCTCAAATTGGAAATTTTTACATGCCCCAATACACAACTTACCAGCATACATTTCATCATTGTCTGTTTTTCTTTTGAAGTAACACAACACAACATATGAACTGACATACAATAGGATAAACAGTAACAGGAAAATCTGTAATAAACAATAAACATACATGATGTATGAACTGACATACATATGAATAAAAAATGTTAGAATAAGAGAGTAAAAGTACATATGTAAGAAAACACATAGATTATTCATTAACTAAGTTACAGGGGATGGCTGTTGTGGTTTGTAAAAAATTCTCACCAGTCTCTAAACCACTGAAATGCATGTTTTGATAGACCATGTCCATAAAAATTGACAGAAAAAGTATGATACTAGTATCATGCATATGCACTTGTAACATATCAAGTCAACATTTCATCCTGTTTTTTTGTATTTTTGTACCTTTTGTTTTTCTTCAATCAATACATTTGAATCACATGTACAGTTTGTATCATAACATGTGTTGATAACAATATGTTACAGCTGTTGCTGTGTGTGTGTGCATAGAATTCTCACACTCCCTAGGACCTTATTCTTGGATGATACTCTTTTTTCTATGTGTCAAATTATTATTATTTCCCAAGCATGAAAACACTAGTAATGCAAAACGGCTAAACTCCCCATTTTTTGGTAAAAATTAGCAAAAAACGGCTAAAATTAGAGTTTAGCCACATTTTAACCAAAAATCGTTATTTTAGCCAGTAATTATAACTTTAGCCTTTCAACTTTAAATTTAGTCTTATGATTTTATTTTTAACCGTGTCCTGTAACTTTAGCCGTGTTCTGTAACTTTAGCCGTGTTCTGTAACTTTAGCCGTGTTCTGTAATTTTAGCCGTTTTACCAGTACGCATGTGTAGTGCGTGTGAAGTTACACATGTACAGGTAACGAATAGTTCGTATTGTTTATACAATTTACAGATAGGACTTTTCTTGCACGTGGTCGTGGAACGAAAATTGTGTTTATTGCCGTCGATGGATACACAAATTTCAGAAATAAACAATCGCCGGATCCGAGTGAATTATTTTGATTTTCTGTTTATTTCAGTAAATATCAAAACAAATGTCATAAGTTTTATTGTTGTAATTTCCTGAATTTGTGCTCAACATACAGCTTCTCTTCAATGTGTGTATTTCGGTAGAATGCATGGGAGATAACTTATCTCATCTGTGTATTGGCGTAGGTAAAACCAAGTACACAAACCCGATAAAATGCATTGGTCTACTTAGCGGTTTTTGCTGCATTCCTTTATTTTACAGGTTTTAAAAGAACAGGTAATTCGGGTTTTTTAATTTCATTTATGAAAAGTTTATATATTGACAGTTTATTTTGCATGCATTTCTTTCTGTTTTTGGCACTAACAATGTTGAGTTTCTTTTTAATAAATGTTTATTTACGAATTTGTTTTTTCTCATTTTATTAAATAATTATTTATTTTCTTTTGTTGTAAGTATGATTTACAAAGGAAATCGATGTCAATAAAATGTTTCTGCAATATATTATATTATTTTGTATTATATTCCATTAATGATTTTGAGAATCAATAAATATTTCAACAATTTTATTCTTTCAACATTGTACTAATTTTATTTTTAATCACAGAAATAATATTTGCAATTGTCAATTTTCCACCTTATCGACTCTATGTTTATTCAATTTTAAAATTTCTATGTTATGATGTATATGTGATGATTTTGTCATCAAAATCACTTTCCCAGTTTTTAATGCACTGTGTACTCGAAACAATAATTTCTGGGGAATTATTTATCGAAAATACACGTGTGTCTAATACACAGAGCAGGTAATCCACAAATAACTCGTGCATATGTGGATTTAATTAAATCACTGTATGATGATATACACGTGTGCATCTATTGTCATAGCACCCAAGGTATTACAGGTAATTAAAGACGGATAATATATACATAGTTCGCTTCTTTTATGATCTTGATACAAGGTGGTCATTCATGAAATCACTCTTCAGTATCATCACGCTAAGGTAGTATTTGAATTTTTACGTATATAGAAATCAGTGAAATAATGTATCATGCTTATTTTTAAGAGGTATTTCAGTTAATTGACAACTTACGCTGCTTAAAAGGCCATTTCAGGGATCGCACTTATTATAAGGGGTATTCCAATTTACCGAACTTGCTATAAACTTAGTTTCTGCATATGGCCATTTCGACAACTCATGATGTCTCTTCAGTGCAGATAAAATCTAAACATTTGGAAGACCGTAAACTCAAAGATGTTTCAAAACTGATAGAGCAAAAAATAAATGAAAAGCCAAAATCAGATTTGCATGAGGGAGAAAATCCTTAGTTTTTAACAATTTACAAAAATTTCAATATTGCAAGTTCCCAAATAAAATCGGATTTCGGGTCAGAATCACGCTGTTAAAAATACGTTTTTAGGGATCACGATTAGACCCCTACAGAGCCACTTAAAAATGGGTTTGTTAATGCATGAAAATATTTTCTCTATACATTATTTAATTTTTCCCCTTCATAATCGTCTTTTTTCGATTTTATATCAATTTTTCATTTTACCAAACACTTGTTCTCGTCTATAGAAAGAGAAGAGATTTCATGAAATTTCCCACCAAATCTTGCTAGTAATACCATTTTCTGTATTTTGCATTAGGTTATCAGAGCAACAAAAAAAGTTGACATATCTCATGAAATAAAATTTTTTGTTGAAAGAAGGACTTGATACCTGGCATGAAAGACATGTCCCCCCTTTCCGAGAGAATTTGCATGTTTCTGCCGAACTGGCCGAGCAGTTCCTTGTGACACATAGGCGGATCCTGAAGGGGTTCCTCTGGTTTAAGCCCCCTTTTCTAGTTATTGATTGTTTTTAATTTCGTGCAGAGAATTTTCGTGAAAAGGGGCAGGAAGTGGCATTTACTAGTCGCATTTCGATGAATCCAGCTGTGGGACAGATGCAGAAAGATTCGTATCATGGCCATATTCTTCACTGTCATGACTGTGCACCAATGGATTCTTCTCCTGTATAATACTTGTAATAATTTCCGTAATAAATATCCCGTGTATGATCAAGAAAGCAAGGAACATTGTGTTGAAATTTCGTAAGGATCATCAACTAGAACTTGAATTTTTTACCAAAAACAAAAGTGTCTACAGACGACGGCGACGACGACGAGAAAGACATCCCTATACCAAATTTTTGCGATCGTATAACAATTCAGCGGCGAGTTGTGCAACAAAAGAAGTTTGGGTGGCCAATCTCAAATTTTAGTAAAACATGATTCTGTTCTCTGACGTATCTCGTTCTATTTGGTAATAAGTTGAATCTATTCTCCAAATTTTGTTATTTTTAATAACGTATTTCTTTATTATTATTATTATTATATATATATATATATATTTTTTTTTGCTTTTTAAAAAAAATTATGCACTTGTGTATACGTGTTGGTTTGAATGGACATCACAAAGTTGACAGTGTATATGCATTCGAAGATGCTCTGGTACCCGCTGCTGAGTTGTGTAATGTGCAATGGTGGATGTTTTTTTTCTTACACCCAAATATTGAAAGATACGACAATCATCCGGGGCATCTATTGGGGCTTTGTGAAGTGTAAAATTGTCAACATGTTG
>MJUU01064818.1:0-10212 GCA_002080025.1 Modiolus philippinarum
GTTAGGATTTGTTTTCATTAGGGCAATCATTTTCACCAATTGAATTTCCATACCTGCCAACTTTCACGATTTTGGCATGATCTACAGGATTTTAACCTTCTGTCACGATGTCACGATCGTGAAGCAAAAATTTGGCATAAAACATGATTTTGAAGAAATCCGCACGAAAAAATGTTTGTTTACACGATTTTGGTTGTTGAAAGGGAGATAATCCAAATTCTCGAAAGGGAGTTAACCATATTCTCGATATTAGCCAATAGAATCAGTGTTACATCTATCACGCGGTATTGGAGTGAAAAACAGCTGATTGGAGCCGGCACGTAAACAATCGTAAATATGACGAGTTTGGTTGATTTTTTGTTGATTTTAAGGCTTCGGCAACATAAATAAAGTTATGTAACTGGATCACTGACCACCGGCAATCATAGTGAACAGTTCTTAAGTTATGAATCAAGGTTCACAATCCCTGATACAACGAGCTGCAAGCACCACACTTGACAGTTCCGTGGTTGGCTATGCCAGTGACTAGCTATAGGTCCTTGCAAGTTCCCCCGTTCTGCAGAGTTTGCATAGTTGAACTGAGTAGCCTTAACGAAGTTAACAAACATATTGGTACTGTAATGCACAAAAGGTCACTCAAAATCCCAGAACACCACCCTTTTGACTGAATCAGAAAAGGCAATAAATATTAAAAAAATGTAATGCTTGCTTTATTTATAGAAGAATGGAATAAAAGGAGAAATGCAGTAAATGTACATCAGACAAATAATAAAGGAGAGAGAGAATGGTTTCATCAACAAGCTTACAATCTTTATTTTCCCCAAAACAGTCAACTCTAAATTCAAATAAGAGCAACATAATGATGAACAGCAAGCACTGCTTTTTGTTTCCCTTTAGCAGTTAAAACTAAGTTAAAATTTAACAGAACATAAAACACAAAAAGGTCCAAAAACAGTTCACAACTGATTATTTGACCAAAAATATTTAAGAACCAACAGAAATGCCCAAAAACACAATAAAAGAGGAATGGCTTGCCTCCCTCAATAAAAAGTAAAATCTTCTATAACACCTAGATATTTGTATTTGATAAAAAAGAGCATCAAGTATTAGACAAAAAAACTTCGCGCAAAACGCCGTTAACTCTCACATGACTGAAAAGGAAGGTCGCGCATAAAACCCCCATGGAGATTCTCAAAAGTTGGCAGGTATGAATTTCAAAAATATTTGATTCCAATTTTGGTAAATTTCCTGAAAGTGTCAAAGACCAGGTATCTTTTGGAATTCTACCTAGCAACCATGCTGTTAGGGTTTGTTTCCATTAGGGCAATCATTTTTACCAATTGAATTTCAAAAATATTTGATTCCAATTTTGGTAAATTTCCTGAAAGTGTCAAAGACCACATATTTTTTTGGAATTCTACATTGAAACCATAGTTAAAAAATTTGTTAGAATTAGAAGAAATATTTCACAAACTTGATTTCCAAAATATATGATTCCAAGTTTGGTAAAAAAGTCTCAAAGACTACTTATTTTTTGGAATTCTGCCTAACAACCATATATTCCTTAATTCCTTATGGTAAGAATAGTGACTGTCAATAGTTTATTATAATTTCAAAAATGTTAAGAAAAATTATTCCCAGGGTCTATAGCTGTTTTCTGTGTCAAACAGGGGGTGCGGGGATCACTGTCGTTTCCGACAGTCCTTACTCTAGTTTAATTCTTATTTTCACGTAAGAAACATTTGAACATTATTTGTCATTTAAAAAAGAATTCACATGTATGAGTTTATTTTAGAGTTACAACAAATACTGAAAAATGATGTAAAAAATAAAAGTCTTGAAATTTCTTGAGACCAGGACTAAAATGAATAAAGTCCTGATATTTCTTGAGGTTAGGACTTAAGTTTGTATAAAAGTCTTGAAAAATTCTGACAAATCTTGGTATAATGATGGGCAAAAGTTAAAGTCCTGAAACCACCTGAAAATATCCTGATCCTGACTTCAAGATATCTCAGGATATTTTTTTCAGTAACTCTCAGACCAGGATGTTTCAGGATATGTCAAGATATCCTGAGATACCCTGGTCAATCTTGAACCACCAGGATAAATTTTTGCAAGGGATATATGTATCTGCATTAGGTATCTAGATGGTATATCATATACAATGTATATTTGTTATGAAATTGAATTAATGTAAGTTTCATTTGTGTCGCCAACCCAAACAGTTTAATCTTGCAGAATTAAATCAGATTTTTTAGCTCACCTTACCCAAAGGGTCAGGGTGAGCTATTGCCATTACTTGGCGTGCGTCATCCGTCTTCTGTCCGTTAACTTTTCACATTTTTATCTTCTCCTCTGAAACCACTGAAGCAAATTCAACCAAACTTTACAGGAATGATGTATGGAAGGTCCTTTACAAAGATTGCTCATTTTGTTCCTATCCGATAAAAAACATGGCCGCCAGCGCGGAACTTAGGTTTAACATTGGACCCTATGGGAAAAATCACATTTTCATCTTTTCCTCTGAAACCACTGAAGCAAATTCAACCAAACTTTATAGGAATGATGTACTAAAGGTCCTCAGCAAAGATTGCTCATTTCGTTTGGATCCGATAAAAAACATGGCCGCCAGCACGGAACATAGTTTAACATTGGACGCTATGGGAAAATCACATTTTCATCTTCTCCTCTGAAACCACTGAAGCAAATTCAACCGAACTTTACAGGAATAATATATGGAAGGTTCCTTACAAAGATTGCTCATTTTGTTCCAATCCGATAAAAAACATTACCGACAGCGTGATACTTAGGTTTAACATTGGACCCTATGGGAAAAATCACATTTTCATCTTCTCCTCTGAAACCACTGTAGCAAATTCAACCAAACTTTATTGGAATGATGTACTAAAGGTCCTCAACAAAGATTGCTCATTTTGTTCTGATCCGATAAAAAACATGGCCGACAGCGCAGAACTTAGGTTTAATATTGGACCCTATGGGAAAACTCACATTTTCATCTTCTCCTCTGAAACCGCTGAAACAAATTCAACCAAACTTTACAGGAATGATGTACTAAAGGTCCTCAACAATGATTGCTCATTTCGTTTGGATCCGATAAAAAACATGGCTGCCAGTGCTGAACTTAGGTTTAACATTGGACCCTATGGGAAAATACACAAATCGTCTTCTCCTCTGAAACCACTGAAGCAAATTCAACCATACTTTACAGGAATGATGTACTAAAGGTCCTCAGTGAAGATTGCTCATTTCGTTTGGATCTAATAAAAAACATGGCCGTCAGCACTGAACATAGTTTAACATTGGACCCTTTCTTCTCCTCTGAAACCACTGAAGCAAATTCAACCAAACTTTACAGGAATGATGTATGGAAGGTCCTCAACGAAGATTGCTATTTTCTTTTGGATCAATAAAAAACATGGCCGCCAGCACCAAACATAGTTTAACATTGGACCCTATGGGAAAATCTTCATTTTCATGATCTACTCTGAAACCATTAAAGCAAATTTAACTTAACTGTATTGGAGTTATGAATGGAATTATATTAACAAAGAATACTTATTTCAATTGAATCTAACAAAACATGGATGTGAGGAGAACATAGCTTAACATTAGACCCTATAGGAAAAACATATTTGGTCATCAGCATACCCCTGGGAGATGAAATTCATGAACTAATATGAACTATCATGAATGATTCATGAATATTCATGAATGATACATGAAAGTTCATTATAATTCATGTATGAATGTTCATGAATTTTATTCATGAATTATTCATAAAAGTATTTTATGAATGTTCATGAAGTTTTGATGAATTTTTGGTTGATCATTTAAATTCGCGAGTTATTCATAAAAGCATTTTATGAATGTTCATGAATTTTTGATGAATCACAAGTTAATCATTAAAATTCATGAACTATTCATAAAAGCATTTTATGAATGTTCATGAAGTTTTGATGAATTTTTGGTTGATCATTTAAATTCATGAGTTATTCATAAAAGAATTTTTTCAAATGTTCATGAAGTTCTTATGCGTCATACGTTGAATTTCTTAAACATTTATAGGTACTCATGAATTAATTAAGAAATAATTAACTGTAATCATATAATATTATTTCAACCACTGGTCAGCATGGAATACATTGTATATTCAATATTCTCTTATGATATGTCAAGTTTAAACCTGTTTTGACCCGTTAGATAAATTTTCTTTATTCAACGTATGTTGAATAAGGCCCCGTGCTATTTCCCCCCAAATCTATTCGGAATACAATTCTCGGTGTTTATCATTGATAATTAGAGAAAAAAGATTACACCACTTTATCTTGATTATTACCATATTTTATCCACTCTCGATAGTTAAATTAAAAAATTTTAAAATGCTCGGCAAGCCTCGCAATTAAAATTTTAAAATTTTACTATCTCTAGTGGATAAAATATGGTAATGAACGGGATCTTATGGTGTAATCTATATTTCCGAGTGTCAAATATCCGAGACTTATTAAATAATATTATGAATGTTTATGAAATTTTGATGAATTTTCATGAATCATAAATATTATAAGTATTACAGACTTTTCATAAAATTGATAAAGTTTTACTGAAACATTAAAATACTAATGCAATGTTCATCAGTCAGTTATGCTTTTTGAATAATTCAAGAATTTTATAAACTGGATCTTAGATAAACTTAACACAAATGCAGACAATGGACAAACAAAAAAACTGAATTCAAAAATCTATTAATAAATTTTATGACATAAATGGTGAATTTGACATCTTTTCTAACCATACCAATCAATTCAGAAATTCTGATTACCCTAGAACTGGCAACTTATCTAGTTTTTCATGAAAGAACAATTTTATTTTGCAAAAGTATTCTTCATAAACTTTTCATAAACTTTACATTATAATTATCTCCCTTTTTAAAAAAATTATTTAAATATAGTGAAGCATTTTATTGGATATAATAGATTCTTCAATATATAATGAGGGGAATACATATTAAATATGTGGAGTTAAAAAGTCAGAGTAAAGCCTGTCAAAGTTGTTGGAATGCATTATAGGATCCATTAGCGAATACATTAGTATGAAGACCATCCAAAACCTTATGGAAAATCTGCCCTCCAAGGACTAATCATTATGTATTCATAAATTGGAAACTGATATGAATGTCCATGAATATACTGAAGGATTCATCGTATGTTCATGATTTTTTATGAACTATTTATGAATATATTTCATGAATAGTTCATGAACATTTGATGAACAATTCCACATGAATGTTCATGACTTTTAATTTTTAATGAACAATTCATGAAGAGAAAAGTTCATGATCATTATATATTGTTCATGAACAAAAAAGATCATGAACTTTTTTCTTCATGAATAGTTCATGAACATTGCAGTTCATGAACTTTCATGTCGATTTTCAGTTCATGAATTGTTCATTGAATGTTCATGAATAAATTATGAACTATTCATGAAATCTGTTCATGAACAGTTCATGAAATGATCATGCATATTCATGAATTATTCATGAGACTCTGACAGGGGTAGGCACGGCTTAAAAGCATCTTTGTCAGGTGAGCGATACAGGCTCAGTATCTGAGCCTCTAGTTTTATGTTTTATTTAAGAAAAAACAAAATTGTCATTAAAATTACGGAAGCCCCGGAGTGCCACAGAAAAACAGAAAAAAAGTATAAGTTGTGCGCACCAGTTAGTATCCTGTGCTCACGAATTACTATCTCCGGCGCATCAGATGGAGGTGGGAGCAAATACACATGTATATGAATATTCACTTTCACCGAAAGCCAATCTTTGAGGGCTTGTCGTACTACGACCGAAGGTTTTTTGCCACTCTGGATGGTAAGCAGTTTTGAACTTTATTAAATCTTTAAAAAGGACCTTTTTTGATAAAGATAATTAGGGGAAGAAGGGGGTTAAAGTCAAAATATAAGACCACCCAAAATTTAGGAAAAATGTACACTTGTTGACCCATTTTACCCTCACATTACTGCAGACTGCATTTTAGTCTCTACAGACGGCTTTCGAAGCCCGATAGATATTTTGCCGCCGTAGGCTTCCATTAATTTTAACAGCTATATACAGATGTATCGATCAAAGATAGTTTCGGTCTTCGATATCAATTGGAGGTGGGGGGCAAATGTATCACTTTTTTTACTCTCACTATAAAAAATCTTTGATGGCTTGTCAGACTGACAAAAACTCGATGGACAACCCCTCTAAGATTGGTTTTCAGTGAGAGTGCAATTCATTAATTTACCCACCCCCACCTCCACCTCCTCCTCGTCCGCATGACAAGAGTTACTTGTGTGACAGGATATTAATTCGTGCTCATAAGTTGCATAACTCTTGCGCACAAGATAGCAACTGGTGCGCTCAAGATAGTAACTTGTACGCACAAGTTGACCACTCGTGTGCAAAAGATTTTTTTTGTTTTTCTGTGGTACTTCAGGGCTTCCGTACTAAAACAGTACGAAATTATTATTTCACATCTTCCACCTAACAAACATTAACATATCGGTTAAAAGCTCGCATGTGTTTATTCCGGTTTCTAAAACTTGACAAATATTTTCATACAATCATTTTATATGTATATAGGGAAACAATGAGAGTTTGTTACTAGTATATCATTTATCACAATCAACATGCACACATACACAAATCTTTAATTACGTTTTGTAGCATGTGAACAATTATTCTATTTTCATAAATCTTTAACAAACAAAAGGCAAAACAATATTTAATCTTTATATTGGTCAATGATAATCATGGTTTATCTCCTGGAAGATGCTTCAANTCTTTATAGAAAAGGAATGTGCACAAAATTTTGTGTTTTTTTTTCTGTGTGTGTTTTTTCTCCTTGCTGGCTGGTAGGTTTTCAGAAAATGAGTTGACGCAAAACAAATAAAAAAACAGACACGGCCTAATCATGGTTTATCTCCTGGAAGATGCTTCAAAATTGGATAGAAAAGGAAAGTCGAAAAGCATTCTGAATGAACAATACGGTATATATATATATATAAAAAAAGAATTGCAAAAAAAGAAATTGAAATATAAAAAACAAAAAGTCGGGAAATTAGACATGGTGTTGTAATGAAACTGCAGTGCAGCTTGATGAAAATAGGACCTTAGACACTGAAACAATTCCTGCTAATATTAACCAGCCATTGTCTTAACCAGTGCTTATTGATATATATTGTAATGCAAAACTTAGAGACAACCGGTTTTGGTATTGTACAGTAGGAAAATGCTTTTAAAAAAAAAGTAGCCACAACGAAATTTGCCGCGACTTTTCTCCAAATATCTTTTTAAGTAAATGATGACATACACCAATAGAAAGCTAATTTTTTTCTGCTTCATTCCATGCATTACCATAATTTTACAACAAATGGTTAAAAAGTTTTCCATTACCCTTCTATGTTATTTTAACAGAAAATATGAGTCGAAAACAGAGGGAGTATACCTGGTTAACTGAACACCAGTATTTATTGTTATAATGCCCTGTGGTCATTGTGGACATACTAAACACATGGTTCGGGAGTTAATCTCGATTGCCAAGCAAAAAATTAATGATATAATTACTTGACAAAGTGTCAACAAAAACTTTTTACCTGTAAACAAATTTGTTTTAATAAAAGTAAATGGTAACTGGATATTGGTTCTGCAAATTTTATCCTCAGATTCATCTAAACATTTTTATGTAAACTAGTAAACAAATCAAAATTCTGTTTGTTCATTGGACACCCAAATAAACAACAAGCAAGCACCCTATATGCAAATAAGTAATAAATCGGCAATCCATTTGTTTTCTTTTCATTGGTTTGTTGATTTGGGTAAATGGGGCGTAAATCATTCATCAGTCACTCCCACATCGAATTTCTTCAAAATTTGAGTGAAATTAGCATTAAGGTCTATGGAAAATATTTTTATTTGAACTTTGATTATTTCGGTAAATATACCAAGAGTAGCGGCAAAAAATTTGAAAATGATGCATATATGTTTTATATGGGTCTTATTTAAAACAAAATAGCTACAGCGATTTAAGCTGCAGCAAATTTCGTTGTGCATACTTTAGTGACAATCACTTATTGACTCATAATCATGTTTTGTTCAAATTTTCTTGTTCAAGATACAACATTTACTTAGAAGTCATTCAGTTATTTAATAGTCAGTCTTTTTTTTTCGTTGATTATCCCCGCACTTTCGAATGAAAGTTCAGGGATATTATCGTTGGCCTTGTCTGTCGGTCTGTCTGTCTGTCCTTCCATTCGTCCGTCTGTCCGTCCGTCAGTCACACATCCTTGCGACGCGAAATCCTCCTACATTTTTGGATTTAGGGTTTTAATTTTGTTATGGAACAGTTGCATATATGCTGCAGATGCGCAATAAGCTTTCGGATTTTGATATTGATCTTGGTGCAAACAAGAGGCCCCAAGATGTCAATTTTGACACATGTGGCATGCGACGCGAACTCCTCCTACATTTTTGGATATAGGGTTTTAATTTTGTTGTAGAATTGTTGCATATTGGGTGTAGATGTGCAATAAGCTTTCGGATTTTTGATATTTATTTTGATGCAAACAAGAGGCCTCAAGATGTCTATTTGACAAAGACCACAAAATGTGGATTGTGACACATATGGCATGCGACGCAAACTCATCCTACATTTTTAGCTCACCTGGCCTAAAAGGCCATGTGAGCTATTGCCATCACTTGGCGTCGGTCGGCGTCCGTCGTCCGTCCGTCCGTCCATCGTAAACTTTTTCAAAAATCTTCTCCTCTGAAACCACTAGGCAAATTTTAACCAAACTTGGTCTGAATCATTACCAGGGTATCTAGATTCAAAATTGTGTTCGATTAGTCCGAGGACCAAACAACATGGCTGCCGTTACTAAAAATAGCACATAGGGGTAAATTGCTGTTTTTGGCAAATAACTTGAAAACCGTTACAGATATCAAAAATCTGACATGGGACAAAAGTGATCAGCATGGCAAGATCTACCCGCCCTGCAGTTTTGAAGAAAATTTGATTACCAGTTTTGGAGTTATTGCCCTTTTTCCGGAAATTTTTCAAAATTTTAATATTTTTTATACGACCGTAAAAAATTTTGAGGTCGTATATTGGTATGATACTGGCGGCGTCGTCGGCGGCGGCGTCGTCCATGGCAGCGTCTGCGGCGGCGGTGTCGTCGTTGGCGTCTGTGGACACTTCGTTTCCGTGCGATAACTTAAGTTCTAGTCGAGCAATCCTTATGAAATTTTTACACAATGTTCCTTGGCACAAAAGGAAGGCTGGGATTGGTTTTGGGTATACTGGCCCCGCCCGTTTTTAAGAAAAGGGCCAAAAAGGGCCAGATTGGGTGTTTTCGTATATTGGACTGTGGAATATTTATTATTTATCGGATTTTGATGGGGTTTCTTTCANTGCCCTTTTTTCACAGAATTTTCAAAATTTTCACATTTTTGTCTTTTATTTCCAAAACTATAGAAGATGAAGGTTAAGTGTAAATTGATAAAATGTTTGCCATGCTGTGCTGACTTCAAAAGTGGTGTTGAAAATCGTTCTGTGACCGCCAATTTTAAAATGGCCGCCCCCCAAAAAAAGGCGGGAAAATTCAACATTGTTCAATTTCAATAAAGTTTGGTTTCGAAATAGATATTGATGTTGCGACTTCAAAACCAGTGTTGACAATTGTTTCTTGACCGCCATTTTCAAAATGGCCGCCAAGAAAGGCGGGAAATTTCAACGTTGTCTGATTTCAATGAAATTTGGTTTCCAAATAGGTATTGATGTCGCAACTCCAAAACTGATGTTAAAAATTGTTCGTTGAACGCCATTTTCAAAATGACCACCAAAAAAAGGCGGGAAAATTCAACATTGTCCAATTTCAATGAAATTTGGTTTCCAAATAGATATAGATGTTTTGACTTCAAAACTGATGTTGAAAATTGTCATTGCCTGCCATTTATAAAATTATGTTTTGACTTCAAAACTGGTGTAGAAAGTGGTCCTTAGCAAGAATGTTTTTTGTCAAAAAAGATAAACAAAGAAATATAGTAAAACATGATCAGACTTTTAAATACAGTTCAAGATATTGGTGGTGTTCCAGCTACCAAAGTTTGAGACACTGAAGGTCAACTGTATAACTTACAATGTAAGCTTG